>LDUD01000089.1:759918-773029 GCA_012184295.1 Dactylella cylindrospora
TATCCCGCCTTGGTTCTTCTGATATAAGCTTTTTCTTGTGTCTTTCTTGCTATCACTCCCGATCCTTCTAACACACAGTGAAGATTCTTTCGCACTCAGCATATACGCAATCTTATAGGCGCAGATACGCTTCTACCGACCGAATATTTCATACGATATGGCAATTAGACTACCGGAAGAATCCCTCGACGATGCTGACGAGAGAAAAAGCCTCGATTTAGAATCATCTCCTGATTCTAAGACTCCAAAATGGCTTCGCGGCGCCCGTCCCAATCGCCGAGGCCTCATAATCGCGGGGGTGTTGACCATCATGATACCAGCAATCCTCCTCGCTCTCCCATATTATGGAATCAACCCGATCTCGTATATTTCCCTACCCTCTGAGCGACCGTCCGACATGTCAATGTGCGATTATTACGCCCAGAAGAACTACTATTGGAACTCAGCCTCGACACAGAAGAAGTTAGTCAAATCAATTATCGACAAAGCTTTTGTCGGAGCTAAGGACCCTGAGAAATACTTTGGTTCGAAGAGTGGAATGTATAATGGAATTCTGCGACCGGGCGATTGGATCGAAATACCTTGCGACCTAACAAAATACTTTGATGGGAGTTCGAACACGACAAACGTGAACGGCAAGGCTACCCGTGTCAACTTTTTCTCTGGCAGGAATTTCACGCAGTATGGAAGGGATTACCCGGAAGGGAATTCCTTATTTAATCACATGAAGCAAGGGATGTACAGATACACCGCACCGATGCTTGGATGCTCGATATACGGCAACACGGTCGACAAGTACTCCGGAACCCGAACGATGAAGGAGATCCACAAATTCATGAAGCTTGACGACATTAAAAACTGGGACTGGATGTACTTTATCCACCAACTCCAGCTCGGTGCCGCTGCTGCCAAGTTCTCGGAAACGGATGCAGGACTCTTCGAAGCCTACCTTGTTGACATATTCGGTCCTAGATTCGAAATGCAAGCCGACAAGAAAAAGAAATGGGTCCCGAGCTTCCAAAACCCTGTCTTGGAAAAGTCCATTATCCCACCAAAGTTTGACGAAAAGATAATATTCGCCCACAAGCATGAAATAATTAGCGTAATGGCTCCAGAATACCGGTGGAAGCGATCCGACGCGCACGCCAATGGCAAGCGCGATGTCCACCACCACCTTCACCGAAGACAAGACTTTTCGACTCCGCCTCCACCACTCACAACGCCCGACTTCGCTGGCCCAACAGGAACATCTAGCGTCTCTGCGCCTAGTGAGGAGTCAACTAGCGAGGGAGTCCCTTCCAACGTCCTTCCGATCGCTCTCGGAGCAGGCATCGGAGCGGGCCTTGGTGTTATAATCATTGGTATCGCTATCGGGTACCTTGTAGTCCGTAAGAGGAGACTAGCAAAGCGACAAAGCGTTCCGGCGATGGGACTCAAGCCTGGAATGATTGAAATGCAACTTGGAGATAGCGCTCCTAGTACTGCTGCTCCCACCACTCCACCAGCGCCAATACCGAGCAAGAGGGTGGATAGAAGCGAGGGTGGAAACGTGGTGGGCAAGCCGAAGCACAAGAAGAATGTATCGGTTGGCGAGCGAAGTGTGAGGTTTAGCCAGTCGTAAATAATACGATGCGGAGCGATTAGCGATTATGTGATTATGCGACTATCGGGAACCTGGACTTGGGTATAGGGAGATGGTGGGGTTAATTGGAGTTTCTACATATCTGGTCTTTTTGCGTCTAAGGGTTAATGTCTACTCAGGGATGAATTTTGTTTTTAATGTACATACGACGAACGAAATTTCTTCACCGATTACTTTTGTTTCCTCTTTCTTTCTCCTAAATACCCTTTCGGCACATTCTTAACATCGCTTGCACGCGGGTTAGTCCGAGCACTTTTTGTTTTACCCTCTTCGTTTCTTTCTCTTTTTCTTTTTTTATATTAAACTCTTGCATGGATCATATTTCTGCGTCCCATGCATTCTATAGCAAAAACACCAAAAGCGACAAAAAACAAATGGAATACACTTCAATTTATTATATCTTTAAGAGCGATCTACCTTAAGCATCAATATGACAACTGTTATACGTCCTTCCACCCCCTAAGGAGCATGAAACCTAACAGATCATTTACTTACAAATAACCCTATTCGTCTCTTCCACCTTCCCCAGAACCCTCCCAATCACCGTCCCCATAATCTGCCCGCCCAGGAAACATAAAATCAGCACAGGAGGAAGAAGGATGCGAAACTGGTACTCCATTAACTCTTAAATTTATGATTCCACGTTCCTTCATGCCCTTTGCTGACCTCCAATATCTGCCTTCGCCATCGTGACTGTTCGAGTTTAGGCTACCGCCACCTGATCCAGTCGAACTCGACACCCCCAAACCTCGCTCGGAACCAGTATTTCCGTCATCGCTGTCGCTGATTGAACCTTTAGCGCTGTAAAAGCTTTGCTGGGATGAAGCGAAACTTCTGGGGCTAATGGGCCGAGCATAAGATTGGAGCGATGGCGACCATGACCAATCTCGCCTTTCCAATTGTACTTTCTCTCCCTCTAGCCCCGCGTCCTCGGTGGGAATCGAACCACCCTCTCTGCTCGTTATTGCCGGTCCAATCCCAAGAATACGATTGCAGGAAACCACGGCTTCTATGGTCGACTTGTCGATATCCGGTGGCGGGAATTCGGGGTATGGGCCGTATCCGCTGACTCCATTGTTTCTTTGTCCTCTGGAGGGTTTACTTTTACTAGCATCATCTGTCTTCGCAGGACCGGGGCCGTTACTAGGGCGTTCGTTGCTGAGCGAATTGGATGCGCAGAAACGGGTAATGCGAGACTTTAGACGCTTCAATCTCGATGGTTGGCGAATTAGAGCCGCGTCTCCTGTGCTATTCCGAGTAGGGTTTGACTCTGTAGGTGCCGAGATGCGGCGAGATACTTTCCGGAGTAGTTGAGACATCTTATAACGCTTGACCCCAGGCTAGTTTAAAGAGCAAGAGTGACTGGAATTAAGTGTCTGATAGCTGAAATCTGATACGGATATCGATTGTGCAAAGTCATACTCGCCGGTACATACGATTTTACAACTTAAATTTTGAATAAAGAGCTACTATTTCTCTTTCCATGCAGCCTCGCTAGCCGAGTTGATTTTCTGCCGCAGTCATACTATGCGTACAAGATCTACCAAGCCATATAGGTATGGCGTTGGCATTGTTGTAATTCTCGTTGATGGCCAACCCTAGATGAGGGTGATCATCTAGTGCATCTGTATCGTGTGTGCGCATGGCGAGTGATCCCCAACGCTTCATACTGTTCGAGAGATTTGAGAAGTACGGGTCCATTTTACGCTTTAGCTGCCCCTAGGCCCTCTGAACGTTCGACCCTCCATTTCGCTATCTTCCTCTCTAATTTCCCTTTTGCCCTGCTCCTCCAAGTTGGCATATATCGACCCATCTCCAGGTCCTCAACATATATCAACGGCCTCTTTTCTCTTACATTTAGATGCGACTGTGGCAAAAGCAGCCCCGCACATCTTCGAACCTCCCTCCAAAACCCGGTTGGCCGTGTTCTGGTTAATCCCGCTTTTTCCCACTCCGCTTCGCAATTCTCGCGAGTGCAAGTATGTGAGTCTACCGGTGCCAGCGGACGGTGATACACCAGATCCCAGATTTTCTCGCCCCGTTTCTCCTCCGCCTTGCTCCTGTCCCAATCCTTGATATCGTTGGGGTCGGTAAAGGTTCCAGCATGGAGCTGCTCCACCGAAATGTACGTCTTTGAAGGATGGTGATATAGTCCGACAGCGTTGGGTAGGATCTCGATCCCGTCCGCAAGGAAGCTTGGATCGCTGTCGGATCGGTGGAGGATAATCGGGATTGTTAGTCCTCTGACGGCCCATTCGAGATTGCCTAGCTGGAAGCCCCGAACGGTGAATTTGAGGGTAGAAATGCCCATTTGAAGCAGTACAGCTTCTAATTCTGCCGAGGTATCCATTGTGGCGTTACAATGTATGGGCCCGCCTCTTAGGTTAAATAGCTAAGGAGGCCTCGAAGTGGCATAGATATCTATGTCACCACCCCTTTGTTCCACAGTTATATAGCCAGCTGCAGCATGGGTTAAACTTGTAAAGATTTTTTGATTACGGTGTAAATGTTTTAAGGCGCCGAACGATTGCCGATAAACTCTGTCGGTCTGTATCCCTAACATTTGTGTTGGGATTATCGTAAATCAATGAGTGCTACGAGGCACGTATGCTGACCCACCATGGAGTCTTGAAGGTGAAAATTGCAAAATGGCCGTCTAGTTTATCGTCTATAATCTAGAGAGGTCTAAACTCCGATTATCTAATTACTATGCCCATACGCATTTCTGCCAAACACCCCAAATCCCTATATCGTTGGCTCCTCCCCCCTCGCCAGTGGCGCAAAAATCTTCTTCCAAAGATCGTGCTCCTCTCCAAGCACATATGTGATATCCAAATCCTTATAACCCATCCTCTTCCCACTTGCCTCCTCCACTTTCTTCATAACCTCTAATGTCTGTATCACCTCGTCTAACAATATTGCCTTCCCTACCGTGGACGAAGATCCCATATCGTGAGATACATGAACCACGTGGATGTGGAAATGATAATATGAGGGTTGGTAGTGAACGTATATTCGGAGCTGGTCGGGTGGGAGGGAGTACTTTGTGGAGACGGCGGTGAAGACTTGAGAGCGAAGGTTGGTGAGGAATGGGATATGGGTGGGGTCAAAGTCGCGAATGGATCTGATGTCGGAACGGTGGACTATGACGGAGAGGTAGAGGGAGTCCATCGTTTTTAGGTCCCATTTTCTAATTGGGTCGAAGTGCAGTTAGCTAGGAGATTCTAAGAGAATCTGCAACAGTATGATATCACTCACAAATCAGGCAGTAGGATAAACCCCATTTCTTTATCCTCATCCTCAAATACAATCTTTTCGCTTTCCTCCTTATGCTCCAAGATATTATATACCCAATTCAACCTTCCACCTTCTGTCTTTTCTTTGACATACTTTGTCACATACTTCTCATAAATCTCGGGAGTTTCCACGACCATGTGCGGATGCTGCGCTGAATATTTCTTAATATGCACGTCGGTGCACGGGTAGATCATATTGACTTTGACCCCTGCATTTGTGGCGGCATCTTGCTGAAGTGTGCCCATGAACCAGTGGTAGATGTCATTTTTCTGGAGGAGGTGGAGAGTCGTAAGACCCGTTTCGGAGGAGACGAAGGAGGAAATGGAGTTGGTGTTGAAGGCGGTCTTTTCAGCCGTTAAGATGGCGTTTTGGCCATTGATTGTGCCGAGGAGGTTGAGGGTTTTGCGCCCGGTGTCTGAGATTTTATTAGTACTGGCAATAGTAGGCGAAGAGAGTAGGATTGTGCAAACCTTGGTTTAGGATGCGTTCGAATTTGAAGGATCTTAGGTTTTCTTCGGGTGTGTTTGCCATTGTGGGTAATAGGCACTTCGCGGGGTGTGTCCTTGCAATTGTCCACGAGTACGTTGAAGCTGGTCGGGATGTTGAAGCTCAGCCTTCGATTGTTCGTGGTGAATCATATGCATAGAGAGACCCACACTTAAGCTCACGCTGCCAGTATCGTAACGTTATCCTATTCAGACAAGCTGCACAGCCAGAGCAATTTTAGAGCATGTTGCGTTGAGAACGTGTTATTTTAAAATTTGTCTATTTTACAAAGAGCAATTTTGCCGACATTGCCCTGCATTTATAAAAATTCGGTTCTGCAACTCTAGATGCATTTAAATTCGACGTCATTCTTGCTTCGAGTTCAAAATTTACACTCAAAATGCCGGGGCCGGCATCTCGACGGCTAACATCACCGAAGTGGTGCCCATCATGCTCGTTGGCATTGATGCGAGCTTTCGCTTCGGCTTGTGGGGCGCCTTTTCCAGTTCCCATTCGACAGCTAGGATCCATAGGCTATCGCGGGGCTGGAACGACAAAAGCAACATTGGCTAGGTTGGGCCGTCCTGTGGGCAAGGACAATAGCTGTTCGGTCAGCTATACCAGTAGTCGGTCCCATAGCTCGAAAGTGGGAAATGAGGAATCACAAGAGCCGAAATTGACCAACGAGACTCCAGCCCTTGAACATAAAAACGACATTCTGCGGGATCTTATTAAAGACCTAAAACAACCAATTGAGGGTGATATAGAAATTGACTCGACCCCCGAGACCCTGCCGCCGACAATTGGATCGAAAAATCTGGAAGGTGTTTTACAAGGGGGGAAGAATGATACAAACTCTCAACGAAGTTCGAGGGGCAAATCGCTTACCCCAGAGGAACTGGAGATGGACCCAGAGCTAAAACACATCACCTCAAGGTTACATGAATTGGAAGGCTGGACTATAACCGACGGGCTTCAAAACAACTATTTACTGGATAGTTCTCTGGCTGAGAGAGCGGGCAGTCAACTTGAAAGGGGGGGTGTCTTCACCAACGAGGAACTTTCAACACTAGAGGCTGTTGAGAGGAATGCGGTGAACCTAGAGAAACGAATAAAAACACTATTAGGAGATGTGGACGCCCCTCGGCTTGCAGGCAATGTTCAGCCGAAGTCGGATAGAACACCACGAAAGCCCTCCTTAGCAGGCTTGGAGCTTCTTATCGCTGACGCCCAAAACACACTTGACGAGCTTGAGAACGAGCTTGACGATATTGTATACTCCTGGCCTGAAGCTAGTAACGGACTAGAGAGCGAAGAAGACATTGAATACAAAGCCACAGAAGAGCCTACATCACCTCAACCGAGTACCGAAACACCATGGTACCTGCAATCGCCGCCTCCTCCTGCACCTAAACGTTTTGTCTCTCCGCTAATTGAACAAATGCCTCCTTTGCCTCCGAACCCACCAGAGAATTTCGAGTCTCTCATGAACTATCTATTGAAAGATTTGTCATTATCAAAGCTAAAGGTTATGGATATCCGTGGACTCGATCCGCCTCCTGCGTTAGGGCAGAATGTAATCATGATCCTAGCGACCGCTAGGTCAGAGAGGCATATGAACATCGCGGCCGATAGGTGCTCCCGATATATGAGAGGCATCCTACACGGTGCGCAGATATACGCGGACGGCCTTATTGGAAGGGGAGAGATGAAGCTACGGGAGAAGAGGGAGCGAAGGAAAGGAAAGAGACGAACAGCCGAAGACGAGGAAAGCATGAGAGTGGGTTGGATATGTGTCAACTCTGGGCAAGGGATTGTGGTACAAATAATGACTGGATGGAAAAGAGAGCAATTGAATCTGGAGGCGTTGTGGTCAAGAAAGATCCATACATCCAAGAAGAGAAAGTTGAAGGAAAGGCTGTTAGCGGAAGGACTTTCTGAGGCTGAAATTAAGGCGAGAGTTGCAGCTGAGATACCAGATATCATTGAAGAAGCCCCGGAATACGACCCTGAAGAAGTGGCGTCAACTCCAGAGCCAGATATTCTGAAAGCCTCCGAGGTCCTACCGCCTCTAGAGGCTAACGTCGAGTTGGAAGAATATCAAGAAATCTACAAAGCCGCAGAGATTCACTCGAAATCTAAAAAGCCAAAGGAAGGTAAAAGATACTTGGACATCCCTGTCAAATCGAAGAACAGGCAATGGAGGGAACGACTGGACAGGAGGAGACGAAATGAGAAGCAGCTCAGGAATCCCGTTGCGTTCTCTACGAAATTTGCATATTCTACGATGACTAGGCAGTATAGTACTGCAACCGAGGCAAGTCAATCATTGGGGGTTCCTCCATTGTTGGATCATCCTCAATTAACAGATCTGGCGGTAGACGACACTGTCAAAATGGGGGACTACAGAGAGGTTTTAAAGATGTATCCCCGCCCCAGGACAGAATCCCAGAATACTCTCGTCCTGTTAGCTCATCTCAACCATCTTGCACGTACACCACCGGATATTGCTCGCAGAACTTTACTATTATCACCTAAAAACGCTGTCCCAGTGCAACCTCCGCCCCTTGGTCCTTTCAGCAACCCGGCTGTCTCCACCCCATTTCTCGAATCCTTCTACAGCTCCTTCCCCAGGAACCCAACGCCGACTCACAACCATATCCGCGCCCTTCTATACATACTATCTCACAACATCTCTCCTCTCACTCACCCACTAAAACGGTTCGCAAGCCTACCTTCCGACATCCTTCGCACGGGCCAACAAGTCCCACTAATAACTTACCACACAATCCTCCGCGCCCTCGCCAACTCCACCGTTCTCCGCGGCCAAGACCATCCAAAAACTGTCCGTTTTTGGACAAACCGAACCAGCGACGCGCTCAGCGTTATGATGCTATATGTCCTTCAAAATATGGACATCGCAGGAATCGACGTTGGCAATGATCCTGAAGTTTTCGAAAGTATCTGGCTGGCCATGAGTCCCCGAGATACACTTGACTACATTGCTACTCTTGGAGACCCCTCTCTTAGAGGCGAGAGAAGAGACGAGGATAAACCGTTCAGTAGAGCTCTCGATCATAGAATCGAGCTGTTCAAGGGGTACCACGAGCGATGGTACGATCCGGTTAAGTTTATGCCCAAGGAGTGTACATACCTCCGAAAATCAGTTGATATGGAAACTCTGGATAGGCTGCTTCCAAGGAGTTTGGTGTACCCTCCTATAAGGCCAGATAATATATACTCTACGCTACCGTCGTACCTCGTTACAATGTTTGTCACAACTGCGAGGGCAAAGATGTGGGGCTGGACGAGACATATTTGGAAATGGTTACCAACTAGGGGAGTTCGTCGGCCGAAGAAGCTCTACGCGCTGTACTTTGAACTACTAGCGAGAGAGGGGAGGCCGGATGATATTATTGAGGCGTTGAGGATCGTTCTTACAGATTACGAGAGAGAATTTGAAACTGGTGAGGATGAGATTGCGGATGGCGTGGCGGGAGGTTTATTGGCTTGCGTGGAGTTTGTGGAGAGGGAAGTGCCGGGGACGGGGTTGGAGTTTGAGAGGTGGAGAAGGAGATGTAGAACTTTCTTAGGGATTGCGGAGGAGGTAAGGGATACAGGATTTGTGATTTAGATGGGCTTATTGTTCAACAACCAAAGTGCATTGAGGGTTTGAGCACGAGACATGAGGTTATTCTGGTATTCTTGTTGCAGGTGTATATGTGTACGATAGCTTTAGATATATGAAATATTTAGTGAATCTGAATCGACCACACTAGAAGTCTTTCCCTAACACTATCTTTCTCAGCTTCCCCGTAGACACCCTCGGTATCATCGATAATATCAATATATTTAATGCTAATACCCCCCCTTGCTGATGTATAGTCCTAAGAAAATCTTCTGCGTTGAGTCGCTTTGCAATGGGCACCACCACGCCTCTGGCTACCAACCGCACAACTTATGCACGCCAGATGCGTGCCAGTTGTCACACAGCCTCAATTTGATACAAACCCTTCTACGCAAGGTAGGTTCACCATACTAAATCCTCAAGTATTTCTATAGCATTAATTCATTTGGAGGTAAGTACTATGTTTGTGTGCCGCGCCAATAATGTATCATTTGGGGGATATCCACACAGACACGGCCAAGGCAGATTGATAGCAGTCAACGGGAGGCAAACCCGAATAATTATAGCCTTTGGAGGATGCGGTATAACTTGGGCAATATTCATCCACATTTCTCCCTTCTAGTAACTCCCCACGATTCACCAAAATCCCTATATTCTCAATAAACTATATTATTTACTCGTAATCCTATAAGAGATCTGCCTGGGCTCAAGTCGCGTCAAGAAGTTGCTCTTTACAGTCACCCCAGAGTACCAAAGTTACGATAACTTGCACCTACCGCTTGCTGAAGAGACATGTCTAGAGGGCTTATGCCTCGCAAAAATGGCTAAAGCTGAAGATTACACCGTTGGATGGATTTGCGCTATCGAGACGGAGTACACCGCCTCGGTATGCTTTCTAGATGAGGAGTATGCAGACGAAAACCTCGAGTTTGTAGCCGTGAATGACGATAACTGTTACACCCTGGGCAGGATTCGGCAACACAATGTTGTGATTGCTACGCTGCCTTATGGAGAATATGGCGAATGCGCAGCCACCGGCGTTTTAAAGGATATGTTGCATACATTTCCGAATATTCGAGTTGCTTTGATGGTCGGCATCGGTGGGGGCGCTCCAAATTTAAAGTTGAAGCGCGATATACGTCTTGGCGACATTGTTGTTAGCACTCCTGGTAATGGAAATGGTGGCGTATACCAATACGATTTCGGGAAGTCCTTGCAGGGCCGCGAATTTGAGAATACGGGATATTTAAGTCCGCCACCGATTATTTTACGAACGGCTGTAACTAAGTTGAAGTCCGACTATAAGAGAAAGGGCAATCGGTTAGAAGAGACTATTGACAACATTCTCCAGAACAACCCCAATCTACAGCAAGACTATGGGCAGCCAGACAGATGCACCGACAAGTTATACATGAGCGAAGTCACTCACCCCGAAGGGGCCGAAGGAGACTGCGCGACAATATGCGGCGATGAACCGTCGAAAGTTGTGCCACGGCCTGAGCGGCATGGTACCAACCTGGTGGTTCACTACGGACTAATTGGTTCCGCGAACCAAGTAATGAAAGACGCTATCCTTCGGGATAAACTTGCAGATGAAAAACAGATTTTGTGTTTCGAAATGGAAGCTGCAGGATTAATGAACCAGTTTCCTTGCTTGATTATTCGTGGTATATGCGACTACTCGGATTCTCATAAGAACAAGCAGTGGCAGGGATATGCAGCGATGACGGCAGCAGCGTACGCGAAAGACCTGCTATGCTGTATTGCCCCTGCTAAAGTACAGATCGAAAAGAAAATTGTTGATGTGCTCTCTTCTGGTGGGTTAGCTTTCCGTATTTTCAAATCCCAACTCCCAATATTCGACGGACTTGGGGGGCCATAGCCTCAAGGATGCAAGCCTTCGCTAGCTAGCGGCCAAAGGGGCCGCCGCCTCACCCACCAGGCCATCGAGACAGTCATGTAGATTGGTGCTAATTTGGTTTAGTTTCGGATATTGTAACAAAGACGCACGCTGAGGTTCACGCCATTGGCAATCAAGTCAACCATCTTGCACTGAACCAGAAAAGAGAGAAGATAAGGAACTGGCTTTCGCCCCCTGACCCATCCATAAATTACAACCAAGCTCTTCAAAGACGCCATAAAGGTACAGGGAGCTGGTTCCTTGAAGGCAACGACTACAAAGAATGGAAAAAGCAAGGATCATTCCTGTGGCTCAATGGCATTCCTGGCTGTGGCAAAACGATTCTAAGTTCAAGCATAATTCATGATTTGTTATCCGAGGACAACCAAGTCATCTATTTCTACTTCGACTTTAGGGATGCAGAAAAGCAAAGCTTCAAAAATATGGTCTCCTCCCTTGTTTTCCAGCTGTCTTGCTTGCAAGAAGTGATTTCGAGCGAACTGGACAGCCTATTTGCGTCTTGCAGTCATGGAATGCAAAAGCCAACATGCGAAAATCTTTGCAGAACTCTCTCGCAGATGATAGAGAGAGCTAGGAACGTCTATATTATTTTAGACGCGCTCGATGAGTGCAGCAAGGAAGAGAGGAAACACCTGCTATTATGGGCAGAGAGTATTACAAAACACGCAAAATTCCACCTGCTTGTAGCGAGTCGGGACGAATATGACATCCGTCGAGGCGTGGAGACGTTTGCCACTGTGAATCAATCAGTGTCTATACAGGCAGGTCGCAACACTCAAGACATTCATACATATATCAGATGGGCGCTTGAACACGATATTAGCTTTGAGAGATGGCGGGACCACCAGGATATGTGGGACGAGATTGAAACCGAGCTTAGTACCAAAGCTAACGGAATGTAAGATTTGAACTCAGTCTCAATCCGTAGTACAAGCAGTCTACTTAACGCTACTAGGTTTCGATGGGCTGCATGCCAGCTTGATGCTCTAAAAGGTTGTCTAAGTCGACCAGAGGTTATGCATACCCTCAAATCCCTTCCAGGAGATTTAAACGAAACTTATGCAAGAATACTGCGTGCTATTCCCGAAAGACATCAACAAAATGCTATCAGAATTCTTCAGTTTTTAACATACTCTGAAGCGCCGTTGGGGATTCCGGAAATTGTTGATATAATAGCGGTGAATACCGAAAGCCACCCACATTTTAACCCCAGAGACCGAATGCCCCAACCCCAAGAGATCTTTATCTACTGTGCTAGCTTGGTGGTAGAAATAACCCCTACCAAGAAATATTCAAAGACCGATATGCCTCCCAGGCTCCAACTGGCTCATTTCTCAGTCAAGGAATATATCTTATCGGACCGCTTTAAGGCTGACGACTCGCAAACCTATATCTCTCTATGCTTAGAGGAGCACTTCGCAAAAACGTCGATGGCGAAAATTTGCCTTGCGTACCTCCTTCAATTAGATATCAACACTCCGCGTCAGGAAAACATAGAATTATATCCGCTGGCGTGCTTTGGCGCGAGGAATTGGATGGAATTCGCTAGAGTCGTTGAAAATTCCGATGAAAGCCTGCAACATTTTATCCGAAAGTTCTTTAAAGAAGAAAGCCTATATAAATATGTATCTGCAATAGGGAGAGGTGACAACAAATGTGTGCCGGCATTGTGCTATGCATCAATGGGGGGCCTGGCAGGCGCAGTCGAGCTTCTAATCGACAACGGCGCTGATGTTAACGCTCACGGCGGTGTTAATAGAAGTGCGCTTAGTGCGGCATCAGCATCTGGCCATGACAAAGTTGTCGAGCTTTTAATCAGAAAAGGCGCTAACGTTAACGCTCACGGTTTTGATGAAAATGCGCTTAGTGCGACATCAGCATCTGATCATGACAAAGTTGTCGAGGTTCTAATCAGCAAAGACGCTAAAATTTATACCCAACCCGGTGTTGATGGAAATGCGCTTCGTGTGGCATCAGCTCGTGGTTACGATAAGATTGTTAAGCTTTTAATCGACAACGGCGCTGATGTTAACGCTCACAGCGGTGTTTATGGAAGTGCGCTTAGTGTGGCATCAGCATTTGGCCATGACAACGTTGTCGAGCTTCTAATCAGTAAAGGCGCTAACGTTAACGCTCA
>LDUD01000089.1:780602-798783 GCA_012184295.1 Dactylella cylindrospora
TGTTGTCGCACCAAGCCAATTTCCTTCTCCCGTCGCCCGCCATCCATTTCCCCGACCTGATTTCCCACCACAGCAACGGCCCCTTCTTCCCAACGAATACCAAAACTCTGCGCACTCATCCCCGCAACCAGGAAATTACCATCAGGAAGACATCAGAATGTCTGACGGGGAGGCACCTTCTCCAACAAAACGGACCGATTATCGGGCCGCATTGATTGGGCCGGATCTTAGTTTGTCAAACGCGGGCCGATATGCCCCGCAGGATTTCACAAATCACCGAACTCAGGGAACGACTCTAGCACCGATTTCTAACGCCGGTCAAACCCAAGATCTTCGACTTTCACCGCTGCAACAGTCAGCTCAATCACCTGGAGCACGCAAACGATCATTAAGCAATACTTCTCAAGCTTCGGCTGAACCTGGCGAAGCTTCGGGAACACGACTGCAAAGTATCAGCTCGTTATTAAATCAGCCAGCTGTCCCAATGGAGCCTCAGTTGCTTCAGATGTCTCAGGATCCGGCTGCTCGACGCCAGCAGTTGTTGACACGGAAGCGTCTCTTAGAGGCCGAGAAGGATCGAATAGATGATCTTCTCAAGCAATGCACTGAGGAATTGTTGATTTTGGACACTCCTGAACAGCCTCCAGCTCCGGTGGAGCCAAGTACCTCTTCTTAGGAAATGAGGGGTACGACGTCTATATCAGAACCAGAGTCACTACCGCCAAGCCCTCCCCGAACGCGCGAAAGGAAACGACGACGCTTACTTCGAAAACATCTTGCCATCCCCAGCTCCCATGACGGTGGATTGAACGGCGAGCAATCACCAGCACACCGTTCTCGTACCGGAAACCACCAATCTAGGTCGTCCTCCGTAACTCTCCCCCCTTCTTCTCCGGATGATAACAAGTCTTCTGTCCAACCTGGAGGTATTCTCACGCCCCCTCCAACTCGATGCACACGACATATTTTGTCTCCCCACGGTTTGCTCGCCCCAAGGTCTTCATCCGCAACGCTATCCCCACAGCCTCCATCGTCATCCACCTTACGAGTATCTGATCCTCCTTCATCACCCCCGGCCCTCCTTAGCAGCCTCCGCGAGTCACGATTCGATGCTGGGACCCAGAGTGTAAGTCCGTTTGGGCTCCAAAGTCCGTCCGATGCCGCAAATCACTTCTCAGAGTCTCTGAGAGGAACGACTCGTTCCAGGAGCGCTTCTCCTCGAGAAAGCCTTCCAAAATTTCCAAGCTCCTCAACTCTACGTAGCGTGTCCCCACCAAGACTATATCTCACCCGAGGGGGACGCCCACGGACTCGTCCTAGACTCACCTATCGTTACGGGGGTGTTGATCTTCCTGCTAGCCTTGTATGGGCTATTTCAGGGAGATATCAGTCTGAAAGGTTTACGTCTGAAGTATTTAGGAGGGAGCAAGAGTTTCACAGCCGTTTCCGGTGATTTGACGTTGCATTTCCCATCATTCTACAAGCGCCGGCCCTGATTTCTCTCTTTATCGTCATGTCGACAATCTCACAACCCTCTGTTTTGTACAGTCACGAATCTCCTCACACATGAAACGCGGACTTTGCTTCACTGGATTTTTTATGATTGCAACATCTGATTCTTGCTCTAACTTCTTGGCTTTCTAGAGCACAAAAGCCACCTACGGTCCAAATCACCTTCGAACATTTTATCACATTATGGACCAACCCAATCTTGGAAATCTTCTTATATGTCCTCTTTTGTTCCTCCCCTTTTTTTTCTCAAGCCTCTTCAGCTTTATGATGTTACCGGGCAAAAGTAACCTGGCGTTCATTATTTTATTTCTACTAAAAGGGATACGAAATCGAATCATGTATTGCAAAATTCGCCAAATGACCCTCCGTCTGAATCTTATGTTCTATGTTATGTTATCCCGAGGGAGCGAATGAACTTTTTTTACGATATTATAATGTGGTATGGTTTTGTCTACTTCGTCTTTTACTCTGTTTCGCAGCTTTTCACTTTCTTCCCCCATTAGTCTACCCGAGAGAGCCTGTTTTGGACATCACATCCACTGTTATGGACTTCTTTTTCTTTTTTTATTTACCGGTGTTCTTCTTTTTATATTGACACATCCAGGTGTATGATATGTCTCTTTGAGCGGCGAAAAAGCTCTTCATATTTTTTTGGTTATATTTTTCGCGGACAACAAAAGGGAATCATGGCACACAAAAAGTTGCTAAAATGTTGATAAACCTCTTTTTGCCTTTATGTTTATGGCCTTTTCGGGTTTACCCTCTTTTCTTATTTTCTCTTTTGATCTATGTTCGAAAAGAATTTTGGGTTACTTTCTCAAGTGTATTTTCAGGATATGGCTTTATTAATATTGTGCGATATTGCCATTTATCTTTGATACTTTCCGTTTTTTACTTTCTCTTGGGTTGGGAAGATAATGTATCATAGACTTCGTTTTCTATTACAGAGCATTTTTACGGCTTTATGCCACTGATGATATTTCTTAGATGGTTGGCTACCATACCGGGTATATTATAGCCTGTCCATCCCATAGAAGCCCTTCATTCGCTACTCCACTCAGCGAGATAACCGACTGCAAACCTCACCTCATGCTCCAACATCCCCTTCCCCCATCGCCAATATTCTATCCCTCCTCTCCCGGAAATTTTGCACCCACTGCTCCCGAGTAATCCCGAGCTGGTTCTCTGGAACTTCCAATCCGTTCTTCACCCCTTCCCTCTGTAAAATTCGTTGACACCAGCGATCTAAATGTGGGTATTTCGATATCTCCATGTTGAACGTCTCCGCACTGCGAATCTGTGGAAAAGTGGCAATGTCGGCTATGGTGTATTTCCCGCCGACGAGGTAGGTTTCTCCTTCTTCAGTACCATTTCCCCCAGTAGTATTCGCGGCGGAACTAAGAGTGTTTTCGTATAAATCGTAAAGGCGGTCTAGTTCGGTGGCGTATCTGGATATGGAATGGGAGGATTTGACGGGGGAGCGGGAGATGTGGTAGTTGACCTCGCTGGAGGTGGGACCTAGATGTGTCGCGGCGAGGAAGACGTATGAAAGAAGTGAAGGGTATTCTGGCGATGTTTGGGGGAAGGTGAAGTGATTTAGAGGGTCGTGGTGGGTTACCAGGTGTAACTGTTATTTCATCATTAGTTTTTAGTAATTGGGGGTAGTACTTTGGGAGGTCGGGGGGGTGTACGAGAATTGCGCCAGACTCCCAAATCACAGCGTCACCATCGACTAGAGCGGGGATCTTCCCGTTAGGGTTAACCTTCAGATACCAGTCCGATTTCGTTTCGCCTTTGAAAATGTCGACGCGGTGGACTTTATAGGTGAAGTCCGGATAGGCTAGTTTTAGCTCCTCGAGGAGGACAGCAGCTCGATAGCCGTTTGGGGACATTTCCTGTTTTGAAAAGTAAATATTACTTTTTTTGCTAATATGTGGGGATGCTACTACCCCATGGTGGCTATGTCCTAGGAGCCCGATTGCAGAGGGCCCCTGGCGAGTACTTACAAAGGTGTAGAAGGTTATTTCTTTATTGTCGGCCATTGTTCCGGCTTATTCCGGTTCGAGTAGAGTAGGTGCAGCGTTATTATATACGAGATACACAGCCTTGAATCGGAGTATAGAATGGAATATAGCCTGCCTTAGAACCCGGTGCAAAGAGGTTTAATCGTGGCGTCCGTTGATATATACACAAATTTGTGTGCACAAGAGTCGCAATCACCCGTATTATCGATATCGCTTAAAACGTCCCAGTTAACTAGTAACTCGGCCGAGGTTTTACGATCCCTGCTAGGATCTTCAAGCTGGTGTAACACTCCTCGCGATGACAGTAAATTGACCTCCGACGTCCAAGATATAAACCTCGTATGGCTGGTGGAAACGGCCTTCCTGACTTGGTAGACTTCCTAAAGCAGCCAACGGATCCCCGCTCGTTGAGCTGAAGCTAAAAGTTCACCTTAGATTCGTAATCTCCTCCCAACTCCGAGGAATATTGATTGAAGGCCGAACCGGCCCAGGTGCATACCAATAACTATTATTCATCGGCAGAAAAGATCCGACGTTAATGTGGGCTTGCAAGGGAAAAAACCGGTTAAGTTTTGTGGGGGCGCACAGGTGCATTTGTATTAACGTTAATATTCGTGTTGGATTTTGTGTGCCAACAGGGGGTTGGGCTTGCGTTGAGAACGAATAGATAGCTAGAGCCAGATATAGATACCGGTACCTCTAGTGCTTTAGTGCAAATTCTACGCAATTAACAATTAAATCCTGTTGCATCACTTGAGTACGATTGAAGGAGATACAAATTTTACTAACGGCGGGGTATACTAGCGGATAGAGTTCATCTGGGTCTGGTCGCGTGAGCTCAGGTTGGAAATCATAATTGCCCCTTATACTCGTCCCGGACCCTTGCAATTGCAAGCCATATAGGATAACCCTAAAGGCATTTGTTCAACCGAATTTACCAGTTCGGCTTTCGTAACACGATAGTTAAATTTCGAGCTCTTCTGTCCCCTCTAAATACATTAAACTTTTGTTTCGGTACCAATTTGTGGATATACCGTAATCCCTCTAGTTATATATAATTACCCCGCTCAAGAAGAAACCTTTTTTACCGGTGTTTTCAGGAGACAAACTCCATGGGCGACGGTTTCACCACTAGATTCGCCCTGTAGATATTTATATCTGCTCATCTTCCGCCGAGTAACATTAATGAGGATCCGAACTGCGAGGCTGAGGAGGGGGAGTTTGCTTTAGCCCGGCTAATATGTATACAAAACATGCAGTGGCAAGGGTTCGGGCAATCCCTTGAAATCTGCGACAGATTGTTTTGATAAAGTCCAGTCGAGCGTATGGTATTCAGAGCGAGCACTCGTAGATTGGAATCTGAACTAAACCCTCAACTTTTTCGCGACGACTCGGTATCTTTTGCCTATGAGGAAATCTACATTATTGGCCAGAATGAATAGTATATAGTAGAGTGGAGCAAAAGGGAGCAGGGGCTGGCCGCGAGTCAATGAAAATACATTGTGTTGTTGGCAATCCAGCCAGCGCCAAACGAAACAAGACGAACTTTAGCCTTGTCGTTCAAATGCAGGTGGCACCCTGGCCCATTGATATTTTCCTAGGCCAAAATCCAAACATTAGCACGGCCATAGTCCTAGCTAATTAGAACGTCTACGAGGCTTAAATTTTTTTTCTAAAGATAGAAAACCCCACTGCACTTATATAATATTCCGATGGTTAAACACCCCCGCCAGCAGGGAATCGAACGCCAAAGCTGGCTTAAGCTGTTGAGCCAAGATATCCTCAACCGCGGTCGTCGAATTCACGGCCATTGGCATGAATTGATCTTTGGTATCGTCTGCGAGACGGGACGGCGCACTAAATGCAGGGGATGCCAATAGGGAGAATAAGAGGCTTGGCCAAGCTGTTTTAAATACCGGTTCCTATTAAGCTATTCCACAAGGAGTGGAGTGGTGAGCGGGTAGCACAAGGTTTAGTACCACTTGGACAGGCATCCACCCGAATAAGCTCTGCAATATTCGCTGTGTACCTTGCACCATTGGGATACACACATCATGCTTGGCTTTTCTCAAAGACTTTCGGCCGGCGGGTCTGCTCATTTCACAATGGGGATGATGCGGGTATATAATACGCAGGTGCCGCCATTGTGCTTTGGTTATGTCTCAAGGCACCGCATTGTCTGCAGCGATCTCTTAGTGCCCCAATCATTAGCTATATCCTATTCTTGATAAGAGATTCTTCCATCCTTCGAACTAGAGTTCTAGGACTGCAACTGCATCCCTCTAGAGACTTCACTATGAGCTGGGAGATTACAGAAACAACCGAGACCTGGGGCGGTAGAGTAACAAATGGGGCGGGTGCGGGGGCGGCTTGGGGTGCTACAGAAAAGACCTGGAGCGCGAGAAGAAGGACGAGGGAGATTCTGGAGAGCGAGCCCGTAGCACCTCGACTCTCTAGACGAGAGAGAATTTTAAGGTCGTTTATTGCAGGCAGGCTAGGGGCGTTCTACTTTCTCTTTACAAACTTTGGTATGCAAGAATCCAATACAGACATTTTAAGAGATTTGACAAACTGATAACGCTTAATAGTATCCTTTTTATTTCTCCTCTTGGTATGCATAGCCAACAGATTCGCGACGACAACCGTATTTGCTCTATTATCTGTTGACATCAACCCGAATTACAAGTAAGTCAGCGAAGCAGTATCGAGGAGGCAAGGGTAAGGTATTGCATGGAGGCTAACATGCTCTGCTCTTAAGTCTCACAAGATCATTCGAGATCTATCGGGCGGACAATTACACCTCATTCAATCCGAAAACGCAGCAGAATGAAATGCCCCGATATCTGTACCTCGCATTCTCGGGAGTATGCAATGTCTTTGAGAATAACGGATCTGATCATACCGCGTACTCGAGATACTGCACGCAAAAGTTTGTTCAACCCATTTTCATCCCAGACGGAACCTGGACAAACGGGAGCGGAGCAGTACGAACGGAAGCTAGCAGGGAGGTGGACTACGATTCTATCAACCGCATGTGGACCGCTGCCGCAGCATTGACAATATTGTTAATGCTTTACAACGCGTACAATATCATAATAACGCTGGCGGGTCGCTACGATATTCCGTGGAAGTATACCTGGCCGTTTGAAATTCTCATTACGATCCCTGCGGCAGTTCTTGTCATGGTAGCATTGACAAGAGCATTCCAGCCAATCGACGGGGCTCAGATTCCTAGATGGGGAGTCTCGTTCAATAAAACTGGAGCAGGCCAGTGTCTTGGACTTGGTTTCTTCATGTTGGCGTTGCTGCTCACGTTTGTCGCTCATCCGGTTATTCTTTTGACGGTTTTGATCATTATATTTTCCATCCTTGTTATTATATGGACTTGCTGTTGTGGCTCGCGGGCCGCGCGGGCTGGGAGCAGGATTGTAGAGGAGTGGCGTGCTCCCAATGGTGATCTTTTGTGGCGGCGAGAAATTTGGTATTAGTACGGCTTAGGCTAAGGATGCAGTGAATAAGAGCAATTTGCATGACCCGGCTGTATGTGTACACTAAATATGTAGATATATAAATGCTAACGAGTGCACGAGTGACCCGAGATTCGTGCAGGGAAGGATTCTGTTGGGTTTTGAAAAAACCTGTGTTGTAAAATCGACACTGCACTGCACCTAGATATAGATACTATCGCTCTCTATCGATCACGAGGCTTCGAGTATCGGGCCGCGAGGCTTGGACAAGACAGCTGTCGGGCCCGAAGCGGATAAAGCGTTACACAGACCTAAAATAGAAACGACCCAAAAGCTATCTTCTCGGATACATGCAAGGCAGATTTGAAGGCACTATGGCAGGAGCGCTGCTATTTAAAGTTATCTGCAGAGGGTATACTATATACTAAATTCTCCCTATGCACTATAGTCATAGAGGCTTCACTTCTAATCCTAGTAGGCAGATCCACTCCGAGGGGTCTATCGATATCGTATGTCAACGGGACGCTTACCTAAGTTGCCTTAATCGTGACATGGATTTTAATCCTTTTTGATTATACTATACCCTAGACTTCAACTGAACTTTCGGGTCTACACTCCAGAAAATATTCAGGCATTAAGGTGAAGATTCGAGAGCGCACATAATAGTCGAATCCACGTGCAATCCTCCTAGAGAAAAGCGAAAAAAAAGGGGGGGAGGCGGGATTCTCGCTTCGTAACTCCGCAGAGCCGCATTATCATTTTTACGAGGAAGGAGGATCCGAACCGCGAGGCTGAACAATTTCCACGACCAGGGTAGCCATGAAACCGAACCTCCAAGGTGATAAGACTATTGACAAATTATTATTCCTGGTTCAGTCGATTGGTCAATTCTTCATCAAAGGAGTTGTGATATCACCGTTTCTGGAACACCTCCAACTGTTGGTGGAGTGATCCGGGGACCGTGATTCAGGGAGGGGATAACTTGTGAGATTTACTAATACGAGAACTTTAAATGATCCTCCACACACCTTATGGCTTATCTGTAAGAGAAACCTGATATCATGCATTCCATTAGATTTGGGGACCTGACTATCCTTATCTCTACATTGTAGATCGTAGAGAGTATACTGCGTAATGCATGGTAGATGCAAGACCGATAGCTGCTTAGTGGGCTCATTCCTGCATCGCTTTTGCTCCAGAGGCCGTGGATATTTTAAATACCCCGAAAGGACCAAGAGAATGAATTGACCAGTGCCAGCCCTTTCAGTAAGTCGAAGTGTTATGCAGGGTGGATGTATGTGCGGCTGACCCACCTCGAGCGCTGCCTACCCCCCAATTCACTCCGCGAACGCTCGAGCACGGCAGGGACAAAAACAAACATTGAATTCTGCCCACCCACAGCACTTCAATCGCCGCTGCAGGAGAAAACCTTAAGCTGGAAAACCCTCCTCTCCCCTTCCGCTATGGGTGTTAGTAGAAGTGTTCGCATGACACATCTTGGGACCATTCTCGTTGAGTTGGCATTGAGGCTCAAAACTTTGAACTCTTGGGGCTGGGATGTGTTGAAGGTCTGTGGTCCCTTGAGCGCCAGCGTCGTGCTGGTGTAACAATCATATAGCTATATTATTCCCTCGCTTCTACTGTGTCGACAGGTTTCTCGTCTGCAAACTACAAGATATCTACATGTCGAATGTTAAAAATAAAAACAGCTCATTCTTGCGGTATCTACACTCGCATAGCGACCGCTTTGTGAATTTTCTAAATGAGGATCGAAAGAAGAGCGTCAAAACTCGACCGCAGTGCCAGCCCCAAGCCATTCTGCAAGCCAAGAGCACTCAAAATTATCAACAGCTAGGATTCCACCGTTCGGGTTGGCCTGCTGGACGGTAACACAGAATCTAGCCTCTTCTTGGCACAGGGTCCACGATGCACTCTTGCAAGCAGATTCATACGAGCCTCGTGAAATAGTTTTTTTTTTTTTTCCTCCTTCGCGGAGGCGGCTGTTCCCTGCCCGCTTTAGTTGATAAAACGGAAACTCCACAGGCATTGCATTTTTAGGAAACTTTAGGAGGGGAAAATGGGAAGGGTGAGGCTGCAATGGATTTCCTGGTGATAATGTATTTAAGAACTGCGGTTCCCGTTGGGCGGTCTGCTCGTTCTTGAAAGGGATTTTCTATCAGAATCTCAGCATCGCTCAGTAGTAAGCCGCAGGGTTATTGCCTTACCATTATCGTAGGCCAACAATTAGTTCTGGTGTTAATATTGGAAAACCCGAGCCGTGCTTGCTAAGAAAGCTCCCGTATAATCAAGATGGGCAAAGGTGATTACGGTGTCAAGAGGGGGCCGTGTGGAGCGTTCTGGTTCGCTTTTGCCAATTTTGGTAGGTTATTCCACTGAACTATCCCCCTCTATATACGATGGTAGGCTAATTGTTCTTCCTTCTAGCCTGCTTTGTATTTGCTTTACTAGTTCTCCTCGCCAATAGATTCGAGAAATTAACAATCTTCGCCATCATTCCTATCGACTTGCACCCCGAAGCAGGCTTTAGGTAATTAACACATCCAACATCAAGTCTAATACGAGTATGAATTTTACTAATAACATCTTATTAGCTACCGTGGCTACTCATACAGCTCCTCGCCGTACAGCGACTACTTCACAGCGGAAAACTACACAATCGTCAACCCGGCGACCAACCAGCTCGAAGAGCCTCGCTACCTCTTCATCAGCTTCTCCGGTGTTTGCCACATTTTTGAAAACTATGAAGACTCGACCCCGGATTACTCTTATGAACCGGACTTCTATTCCAAGAATTGCACCGCCAAATTTCTTCAACCTCTATTCATCCCCAACGGCACCTTCTACTCCGTCATCGACTCAAGTGTCAGCAACTACACCGTGAGCAACTACACCTTCAACATTGCGGGCTTAGATATAGGTCTATATGGCGGAATCAAGATTCCAGAAGCAAACCGGTATTGGACGGCGACCGCGGCGCTACTGATCATGCTCATGGTGTACAATGTCGTCGCCATTGGTCTTTGCTCGGCAGGCTACTGGTATCCAGTTTGTTTCAAGTGGTTCTGGATCTTGGGAGTCGTTATAATGATCCCCTGCGCGATCCTCTGCTTCTTCGCGCAATGGAGACTGCTCAACCCCTTCGGCGCCGGCCTGCAAGTCTACCAACTCGGGTATTCATTCGTGGAAACCGGTCCCGCAAGAAATTTAGGACTTTTTTTTTTCTGGTTGGCGATGTTTTGTGTTCTGATAGCGCATCCTACGGTTTTGATTGTGATTGTGGGGTTGGCGGTTTGGCCGCTCGCGCTTCTTATCGCTTGCTGCATTGGGTGCTGCGAGGAAGAGGAGACGACGAAGACGACGACGACGTATAGTCCGTCTGTTGCGGTTCAGCCCAGGCCGGAGCCGCAGCCGATGTATGCGGTTATGGTGGTGAGGGTTAGGAGAACATTGACGGTGGTTACATAAGGGGACTTTTAATTATACAGAGGGGGGATATATGCAGTATATACGACGTTACGAATCTTATTAACTATATGCTAATAATGTTATAATAATGAATCTGATTAATATTTGCCATTTGTGGGAGATTATATTCGTAGCTTAATCGAGAAAAGTCCTTTTCTAGCACTGAATACAGTACGCTTACATTGTAGCTGTTGGAAATTCACCCATTCGTTTGATAGAATTTTATAGGATCATCCAATTTGCACATTCTCCGTAGTATTCTGGAAGGTGGGTGCACTATGTAGTAGTATGCAGTGTGATGGCACAAGCCGCTAGATCTTTATTCGTCTCAAAGTTTCCACATATCAGGGCCTCGCGGTCCCGGCAGACCTATTGATGGGTTTTGCATACGACTCTGGCCTCGTTTTCTCGTCTGTGTTTGCTTCTATCTCCACGAAATATTCGTAACTTGTCGTCCTTCGAGAGTTGTTTTAAATTCTCTATACCAGTTTATTGTCATCAAAGGGTCGTTTGAAGAGTTCATCTTGGGTCTGCCTGTGGCTTGCTGTGATGGTGGAGATTATACTATCCGATATTCGTTATAGATGGCCATGGTTATCTAAGCGGCGAATAGTTTAAAATGTTGATGCGAGTTAATTTTCCCAGCTGCGATCATTCGTCGTTATCGTTGTTCTCTTTGTTCTCGTTGTTCTCGTTAGACCTTGTGTAGAACACCTGGTCCCAAATTTTGGTTTTAGAGCGGTAGAAATCTGTCTTGAATGTATTATGCGAGCGATTATTTCATGAATTGCCGGTGCATAGCGTGATAGAATTCGTCTCATAAGGGGAGGGAGGAGATATCGAGACGCATATAGTGCCGGCGAGTATGATGTGAATGCGAAATCGTGATCTAATCTTATTTTTCGTCGCGTTGAGAACTAGCGGATAGTTCATACTACCTAGCGATATAATTGGTAACGGTCTCTGAAAATCATTGGTTGTTGCTGAAGCAGTGGATGATATGGCATACGTTGGTTGGCGAAAAGATGAAAAGTAGAGGAAGATGATGGGCAAAGGAGGACGTGGCGGGTTTATATACCCGTTCCTTAGAACTCAAATCAATTCGCAGCATATTCTATTGAGATAGTAACAGGTAAATGCTAGGGAAATTCTATAAGAACAAATTCTGGTTTCGCAAATTTAATCCGATTATGAGCCACTGAATTGGATTCAGCTAACTGTAACCTAGTTACCCATCCCATATATTCCACGAATATGCTACAAGGAAGGACGCCGTGCCATAAGTACCACAGTAACACGAGAACTAGTTAAAATAGAAACCAAAGAAACATTAGAAATGAGAAACCAACCAATGCTGCCTAGTGTTGACAGAGAACAATCAAGGAGAAACAAGAAAAAATGCAAATGCGATAGCCAAATCTGAGAACAAGAAACAGGGGCTAGCGAAGCGAAGCGGAAAATAACCATATTTTATTTCTTCCAGTTAGAGGCGCAAGTCGTAGGGTGGGCTAAAAACTTTTCGAAAATCCGCTTGCTTTGAAGCTTTTAGATTTATCCAAATGTATGCGGAAGTGTTAGGATAATGTTCACTTGGTGCAGCGTCAAGGTGTCTGTCCATAGGCAGTAGGGTGTATTCATCTCCGTGGGACCAGTAGGCGTCGTCTCTTCTTCCCATCAAAAGTATCCTTATCGAATCCATAAATCGGTGTTCCGATCTAATATCAGGATATACCATCAGCATATTGCCCTCCTAAATCTATTCAAGAGCGTTGGAAAAGATACGTACCCGCTTCAAAGCAAATATGACCTTTTCCGATATTTACGTTAGTTTACGTTCCAAACCTCGTCTTAGGGCTGCAGTTGAACATAGTTGATGCTTACATCCGTAACTGTCACCGTCTTTCTCTTCGCGTGTTCGCAGTATGCAACACAATCTCTAAGTATGTCTTCGAGGCGTTTTTTCACGACTCCGCGGATCTCCTCGTATATCCCTCCAGATATACGTTTAACTCCTCCACGGCGAGCAAGACGGCTGGGTGAAAGAATTAACATTAGCTTGCTAGCCTGGCAATGGGTGAATGATTGAGATAGAAAAGAAATCCTACCGTATTGCAGGTTTTGCTTTAATGAGAGAAAGGGATCTCGGTCAGCGGGCCATTGCTCTGGCTAGGGTCGTCGAACCCTTTAGAGAGAAGAGGTGGCTAGAATACTTACTAACACCATTGATGTTGTCTCTAAGGATTCCTCTATGTCTTATTGCTCCCAGTCCTACGCCCAATCCTCTTCCTTGTTTTCCCCTTCCGTAGCCAGGCGGAAAAGTCTTCCCCCCTTGACCAGAAGGTCTGGGGAATCCAGCGAAACCTGATGTTCTTGCGGCGCCAGAAGAACTTCCTTCACCTCTCTCCTGCAATCTAGAATCTTCACCATCATACCCTCTAGTAGCAGAAGAAGGGCCAGGAGCACCACTAGCGGTACTCCTAGGACCACCAGGATTCGCTCGACGCGGTGTGAGAATATTGACTGTCACAGGTGTCCTCGAAACAAAAGACTGTGGCGTCGAAGATGGCCCGCGTTGGGCAGGGCTACCTGAGTTAGAGGAGCCACCTACGGGTCTTGCGACTGGCCCTCTTGCATAGATTGATGGCATTCCACCGCCAAACCCTCTCCCTCCGGGACCTCGAGAGGGAGTGGAGTGTTGGCTGCTGTGGTTCTGCTTTGGCGCAGGCATTCCAATGACTTTGCGGGATGCGAGCGTGGGGTTTGAGAGTGTTTTGTGTTGTATGCGAGGTTAGGGTGAGACTGCTGATCGAAAGTGTAGCCTGCCTAAATGGGAGATAGCGACCATGCGCAGGCGAAGCGAGTAGGAAACTGGATGAAGATGGAACTCTGTTAAAATCTGGGGAAGAAATTAGTAGATTTGAGATGGGCCGAGATTGATTTTGTAGTTTTTATCTCAAGGAATATGAAATAGTGGGGTTGGAAGTCATAATATATTCTATCAGTAAGAAGGTGATAGAAAATAATTTAATAGATGCCTATCGGTAGGTTTAAATAGAACAGGTAGGGTTGGGGGAATTTTGACCAATTATTTGGGGAGGGTCGATTGCCTTGTGCAGCGGGAAGGTTGCCAGAACAATAAATGCAGGCACCCTTCAAAGCGGGTTGGTGGCACAGCAAGGCATTTCAATACCCACCAGCATCAGAACAAGGTAATTGAATGTATGGTCGCAGTCGACTAGTTTCATATGCCCATCTTGATATTCTACTTACTGAGAGGTACTCAGGGCAAGACAGAAACTGAGGAATGGGGGTCCAGGCATCTTGTTTGATGGCATTACATATAGATGCATCACGAAACACACAAAGATCCAATCTAGGAAGGTTTCGAATTCAGAATCGATCACAAATCGGAAATTTCTATTAATGCTCAATCCACTATAAACCTATTTTCACCACACTCACCCAGGTTAAAACAGAAGAAACCCTAAGAAAAGAAAGAAAAAACGAATTTATATCTTGGATGGAGGATGTCGCTGAATGCCCATACATACACCTCAAACTTGAAAGGCCAACAGTATTCTTCCGATAGGGAATACCTGCTTATAAAAAAAACTTCCTAAACGCTCGCCACTTTCCATGCTCTTCTGATAGAAAAAAGACATTACACCAAAGGGAATACCAGGAAATAACAATGAAGAAAGATAATAATGCCCCATAAGAAAATAGGAACAAAAAAAAAAGAGGTAAGGAAAAGTTACGAAAGCAAAGCCGATTTATTTCGTCTCGATAGAAGCGGGGAAAGAGGTAAAATAGGAAAAGCCGGATAAGAGGATGAAATGATGGATGTAAAATCCGGGAGAACGGAAGGTCGCTTTGCTGGTTTATAATGTCGTGAATCGAACGGCGAATAAATCTGGACGAAAAAGTAGAATGTGCGTTTGTCGTCGTCATAATGCGGTAAAATCGCGATGCCATTTATACAAAGGGAAAGGTTCTATGCGAGGTAGCCAAGTCGAGGTATTTCAAGATAATACGCCACGGGCTGAGATGCAATTGGTCGCCACCGTTTCTCCAGATTTCCAACAACCTTAAAAAAAAAAAGCTAGGGTAATAATTTTCGAAATTCGCGGGCTATAGTCGCCAGTCGACCGTACTAGAGAGAGATCCGATCGCTTATAAGATGACGCAACGGCAGCCAGGGCTCGATCTGTCGCCAGTTCTAGATCCACCGCCGGGAAAAGTCGGAAACTTGCCACTCTTCGTTGTAACCTCATCTTCGCTGACGTCGGCAGGCCTTAAACTGAGATGAACGACGTTTGGAGCTTCTGTGTTTAATCGACAATCTATCGAATATGGGGTTTAGCACTAAAAACCGTCATCTCGTCTGAAATTCTAACGATCTTTACCTTTTAACAAGCTTTTATCTTCCAGCAATCTTCCTAGTAGGATCAGTCGAATGAGATGGGGGCTTGTGGGTTGCTTGGTGTTTAATTCATCTACCATCGCCACAATCGCATCAATCAGCACTTCAATCATCCAAATGCGATATAACCATCGATTCGATAAATCAATGGCTTTACCCACTACGGAAAACTCTTGCAGCAGGGCAAAAATAAATATCGAAACTCACCTTCCCTCCAGTCCCTCCAAACACATTCCTTCAGATTATAGACCGTCATTTGCATCGGATCCGTATGGGTCACGTTATGCTTCGCCAAATATCCTCCATTGATCGTAAATGTCGATCTCGCCCCGGATAATATCAGCAGCGTGATAACAATTCCTGATCCATCACTCGCAGGAGGTATCGCGGTCGAAGAGGATGCACCAGTAATCGCATTACTGTCCGTTTCTTCTTCATCTATCGCCTCTATCGATTTCTTCGCTTCGGCACTCATGCTCTTCCTCACCGCCTCTTCCGTTTCGAATCGCATTGCAGACTCCATCGCGGCCGGCGTGGTCGCCATTATCGAGGTATCAGGCTGAACGTTTGTCGAACTCATGGGGATTGCTTGAGGTGGCGGGGTGGTGATTATGGGAGATGGAATTGGTTTTGGTGATGTTGGAGTGGTAACTGCAGGTGGGGATGACGCTGATGTTGAATTTGATGAGGTCGGATTGGTCGAGGAGGATGTTTCGGGCTGTTTACTCTGTGTTTGAGGGGTTGTGATGGTTTCGGATTCTTCCGGCATTGTTATTATATCTGCGCAGGGCGTGGATGCTCCTTCAAGAATCGTGTCCAGGAGAGTATATTTGTGGGGGAGGTTCCCGCTCCTGGTGTAATTATCGAGGGGTATAGGAGAGCGTCTGTCCTCTTCGGGCGAATTGGCCTATGCAAAGAGGACTCCCATGCGACTGTTCAAAACCGCTGCAGGCAGAGTTGTAGGCGGAATATGGGTAGGTAGCGTTTCTGTAGATGAACGAAGGCCGTGAAACGCTCCAATTAGTTCCGTTAAACACGCCCGCCTATTACTATTGAATGCTGCTAGTAATGGTAATGGTGGTGGTCCTGTCTGCTGTTCTGCACATGCACCCGCAAATCATCCGAACAATTCAGGCAAATAACCCCCAAAGAGATCAGATACATGCAACCAAGTGTATTTGAAGAGACGCGCGCCCGCAAGTGGAAGCAGAGAAAATGTAAGAATATCAAAAATGGAAAGAAATAGGATTGGGTTGTATCTTTTGAGGGCTTTTCCTCCAATATTCCTGCCCTTCTGTTTCTTTCTTCCAGGCGAATACGAGGTTGAGAGACAGCAGGAAGGAGATGAGGGAGAGAGAAAAGGAAATCCGAAAGGGGGCTGGTGGCCAAAAAGCGGTGAGAGAGAGAAGAGTGTTGTTTGTTACTGTTCCAAGAATTGGGGAAAACTTGTTAGTAATGCAATCGGAAATCAGGCAATGAGGCTGCTTTTGGCTTTCTGTATGCAAGCAAATCTGAGGCTGAGGCTTGGAAACTTTTCTAGTTCTCGCTAGAAAGAAAAAATATAATGACAGAGAGGAGGCAAACCCAGCGCAAAATGTCTAGATCAAGAGAAATATACCAAGCTTACAAGTCGGTGAACGGAAGAATCTAGGATCCGGGGCTCTGGCACCGTCGCTGCAGGCGTAGCGTTTTCTCCAGATTATTTCCTAGCGCAAAGGAATATAAGGGTTAGATATTAATTTGAATTGATAGATGGAATCGGCGGTCCAACTTTTACTTGTGCGCCGCCTACCCCGATGACGATATGATGCGATGCGATTTTAGGATGTCACTCGTGTGAGGTGGTAACCCCCAGCCGAGAACCAAACTTTAAAAATAAAAATATTTGGGAGGAAACCGGATTTGACAGCAAATATGAGAAATCCCGCTTAGAAAATATGCTTTGGCCCGTATGTGGAGGACGAAACAATTGGGAAATTTAGCGAGGATTCATGCCTGCTGGGTTCTCAGCAACTATTATTAGAGGTCCTGTGAAAGAGAGGGAAAGCAACCTATTGAAGTCCTTTTTCTCGATAACACAATCAACCAATATTCAACAAGGCGATACACTTTTATTGGTGGCTGCAATCGACGCTAGGAGATATATCTAGGCGGGTGTGATAATGGTGAAATGGCTTGCAGGCGTCTTGAGGTCCAAGCTTGATACCTTAAAATCTTCCGAAGATAAGAACACAAGAATTAAAAATAAAGTAAAGAATGCGCCGCCCGAGATATCAAATGCGAAGTTTTCCCACGTCGCAATTCGTGCGACGTGAACCTGCTATATATTTATCTTAATCTCCGGCCTAGCGTTGGTACGATGTAAACTCTGCATCGTTTAGAATTTGCGTACAGGAATGGGCAGCTGAAAGCTTAGCTCAGACATGCATAACCTGTGTATGTAGCCAGCAAACTCCACCACTGCCTCTGTTTCAAATCAAAGGTCCATAGCACGAAAAGTACGTATACATGGTGTTTGAGATGCCGAAATGTGGTCATTAACATAATTCGTGGCAATCTTAGGTTCCGGTATACGGTATCGGCACCAGCCGGAAGGAATGAACTCTTGCTCTGCACCTGGCGGTTATGACGAAACTAGGTTTCATCTTCGGCATTGAGCCGGAAATCATCCTAGAAACTCAAATACCTAGCTTAGGTAATACACGCGGCGACACTTTGAAATACACTTTTACTACGATATAGACCGGAGTTAGTGAACTTACGAACCACCGACGTTCGAGGCGGACCCTGGAATTGGGTCACCGAGCGCCGTTGTGCGTTTCTGAAGGAACTAAACGACCCACATTTTACGATGCACTGCCTGTTTGTTTGCTGCAATCCCTAGTCAACGTCGAGATGCAGTGGACCCCAAACTTTATCTGCCATGCACAGGCCATGCGCAGGCCGGCATGTTGTTGCATTTTTCTCCCCGCAACACAGAATCTTGCAGAGGATATCCCACGTGGCCACCATCCAACCCACTAAAGCGACCTCTAGATGACCGAATAACAATAACATCAACTGGGTGGCTCTTACTAATATCTCGCAGCCTTGTTTCTATACCTTATATACGCATCAATGAGTGTATATCTTACTAAGTTGAATTCTACTAGCTTCCAGCATTCTCCATGAATCGCCGAAGGATGTTACTGGCAGGCACAATACGTGGGCTACATAAGCAACTGTCATGAACAGGCTGGTATCAGTAACTTAAATATATTGTGAACTCC
>LDUD01000089.1:798812-818900 GCA_012184295.1 Dactylella cylindrospora
AAATCTTAGGCTATATTCCTAGTAGTAGAATTCTATTCCAACAATCGTTTGTTGGTTCATTCTGCCATGGCTACGGAAGAAAATCCTTGCTACTCGAGGATGACCATGTATTGACCTGACATGAACTCCCTCGAGAAGCTGCTTTCAAGGGTTGACGTATTTAAGCGGAAATTGTGAATAACAATATGCATAATTCTGTAGACAGGGGTCTCTCGACGGTCTATAAAAAGCGGCGGAATTTCCTTTGATTCGATCCAATCCGCCTGCACCAAACTGACCACACGACAGCTATAACACCATTTCCAAGTTGCCCATAAGTTGGTAATTCTGTTATACGCCTCCCAAATCACCATTATCACCGGTGTCACTCATTATTCCTAACATCCTCGTCACCCTATCAGGTAACACCTACCTACAAAATGAAGCTCTCAGCCCTCCTCACAACCTTAACTTTCCTCCTCACCGCCACGGCCCTACCGTCTCCCAACGCTGACTCTGAAATCTCCCCACTCGACAACCTCTTCGACAAACGTGCTTGTGTCTACAATGGTTGCACTTGCAGCACCACCGCCAAACCAGGAGTCTACTGCGGTCTCTGTGCTCAAGTCCGCAAAAAGGCTGTCAATACCCACGCTTTCCAGTGCGGTAGCGGAGGATCTTGCTGCAGCTACGGATACAGAACTAGTTGCGAGACCAGGGGAAGGCCATGTGGCCCAGATTTCTCCTAGGGGGAGCGACTTACGAAACTCGATTGGCGGTAGGTATAATCCAGATCCGAGTTGCGAAGGAGAGTGTGAAGTGAAATAGAATTGGAGGTGGCAAAGAAAGGGGTTCTTGTTCAATATCACTGCACAATCATATGTATCTATCGAAAGCCGTTGCAGCAGCCAGAATCAGCCTAAATGAAAACTTGAGATTAGAACGAGAAATGTGGCTTCGAATTCCCTAGAACATGCATCACCATTATATGCCGTCTTTGCATGCATAACGTACATTTCGATATAAAATCTGACGTTACCCCTTGTTGAAGGCGCAACAATTGCGGGGTGAATAGGCGAGCTGCGGTCCGCAATTCAATGCATTTCTCCAGCCTTTTCAACAATCTTAGGGTGTTCCGCGGCTTAAAGTTCCGTGATGTCTGCAAGTGTAGCAGTGATGTTTGGTGGCAAAGCTTGTATTTTCGCATAGACGGAACAAGCATAACGCATAACGTTAGGTTATAACAGGCTATTGGCTCTACAAGGACGAGGTCCCTACAACGTTACCAGCATTTAAGGAATTAATTATATGCAGACTGGTGATTCCAATTTCGTATTTACAGGTTAAACCGTTGCCGGATTTTCGGGCTTACTGATGTGTTCTTCGTTTATGAGCTAGAGCTTGATAGTAGAGAGCTAAGCAATCGCCTTCGGGCCCTCGTCTAAAATCTTATTTCTTTATCCGACAAAAGCAAGGAGCCTGTGGCATAAAGTGGGCAATGTAATACTGACAGCGTATGGGTGCTGGCCGTCCTGGGTATTTGGGTTATAGCATAGTCCGTCTCTCCATTCCTCTTGCTATCTACATATATCTCCCCTATGTCCTATTCGTCTATTCAATATCATGTAGGCACTTCAATCCTGCCATTACTTCTCGAGGCTTCCCTTCCCAGACCCAATTGGTCGCTCAACACTCTTTGTATCACGTTCCCCGTGAACCTGGATTCCGGCACCTTTCTGCTCCGGCGGGGGCGTAGCTACTTTGTCAACTCGCTTTAGAGGCGCATCCTATTTGTTTTAAATTGGCATAAGGTTCCTTTCTCGGAAGATTTGCGAATGGAGAAGTTTGCTTACATTGTCGTTGCCAGTTCCGTGAGTAATATTGTGCTCAGCTTCAATGGCGTTGTCGGATTGTCCGTTTCCTTGTCGTGGCATTTTGATATAATTTTTCTTTGGAGAAATTAACCTTTAAGATGATTGTATAATAAAAAAGCCGCGATTTATAGGAAGGATATATTTTCTGCTTGTATTTTGGATTTTCTCGAATTCAATTGTGTCGATTTTTGAGGACTGTCTAATATAGCTAACTGCTGTAGGACTGCAGCTGAGATGCAGCTATATATACTATCAGGATCATAGCGGCAGCAAGCAAAAGTGGAATCTCTTGCGGAGAAAATTTTCTAGCTTAGTGCTGCATCATTGTTACGTGATGGCAGATTAATATACTAACGAGCCGCATGAAGTCACGTTAAAGAATTGCGAAAATGATTCGCGAAACTTCGGTACCATGGCATGACATCATATATTAAAGATGGAGCTGTAGTCGCTCGCGCTTGTCGCACTGAGTCCGAAATTCAAGAGCAGGTAGAAAAGAAGAATTCCGACAGCTTAAACCAGGAAGGCATTGGGACTGCCAAATGTGTATCCTCGCATGCTCTGGCTAGCATCGGTTCGATACCCCAAAGTGTACAATGTTACGTCTATGATAGGTCACTCAATTGAGCACCATGGCCACGGGCTGTACAGGGTCTTCTCGCAGAAAATGCTAGAGCTACAACGCAACACAGATGCACCCCAAAGTTGATTGAAGCGTGAAGAGTGGTAGGAAACTACGCGGGTATTTATTTCCCATTAATTACAAAGCGATTGAGCAATTAATTCGCTAATTCTCCGGGCGTGAACAGACTGTAGTCCCTAGTTGAACGAGATTTAACCCCTAGGACCTATCTTAGATCAAAATCGACACAGCCATCTTCCTTGGATCCATGACCGAATAGTTAGGAATGCCTACAGGCATAGTATTAACAGTCATCTGGTCGCTATTAGTCTGGAAAGCTTCCTTGAATCCTTCGAGATCATCGACAAAATCCTGTGCAGCCTTAATGCCCGCCTCGTTTTCCAAACTTTGCTCGTAGAGCAATACAGAGTTGGCATAGGTGAGGATATTCTGGTTCTCAGCGACCAACATGCTCAAAAGGTGAGGAATGTAGGCGGAAAGTAGCCAGACATTGCCCTTATCCAAGGGTAAAGCCGAGAGGATGGCATTCTCATTGACTCTCTTCAATGCCCCAAGATTCGTTGGGAAAGGGGTGAGAAGCCCTGATGGCTTGTTGGGAACGAACACCTGGTAGTATTCTTGGAGGTAGTTGACAGCAGTATGTTGGGGCGACGCAATATGAATGCACATGGTAATGACATCAGTCAAGTCATCCAGGCTGTTGATATCGGGGAAGGAGGTGAGTCTTGCACCGGCAACCTCGTCGCGCATCTCAAGAACCCAAGGTCTAATATAGGGGTCGCTCTCGACTGTCAAGTTGTTCTTGCTATACCAGTCGTCGAGCATGGCATAGACAAACTTCCTAATGGAGTACCACATGGCTACCATGTTCTTTGCATAGGGATAATTTCTGAACTTGTCGGTGTTGAGTTCCTCGAGAGGGAATCCCCGCCTGGGGAGATCATTGGGGATGTACAAGTCCTTCCATTGGAAAGTGGAGTACGCACTCTTGAGGAAGTTGCCCAAGTGGATTTGATCCAAGCCAGAGATATTGGCAATGATACTTGGCACGAGTGTCTCGCGAGCGGCTTGGTTCAATGACAATGTCTTAAGCCAATGAGGATTTAGCAACTGGTAAACGATATGATCGTTTTCAAAGTTCCTCTCAGTTGCTACGATAACGGCTTCTTCCACAAGATGGGTGTGGACGAGGTGGATGCCAACTTCGTGACGGTGCCAGTCGCTACATTGAGAGACCATTTTAGCGTAGCGCCAAGGCCAATCTTTATCTTCATTGTCTGTTGGGTCCGAAGATGAAAGTCGAGTGTTGAAGATCGTAACGGAATTGGAGAGATCATTGACCGTGGTCTTTTTGTAATAGCGGTCCACCCACTCGATATCATCCTCTTTATAGTCAAGGATGATAGCCAGGGGATGGAGTTTGCCATCGCCGTTCGCATTCAACTGGAATAGAACAACAGATGCACCGACATAGCGCTTTCCGAATCTGAAAGTAGATTCGGAGGATAATTCCGCCTTGTGGTTTGTTTGCGCAGCTTGCCGGAAATAACTGTAATCTTGGACATATATCGAGTTACCCGGCGCAGTGTCTACCAGGTTGACAAAGCTGTCATTGTTCTGAATTACTGCTGCAGCCTTGAAACTACCAATCCACTCTGGAGAAGCAAGTTCGATAGTGGTTGGATTTGGCCCTGTGAGATGTTGCTGCGCGAACTGTTCATCGGTGTACCAATCTTCTCGGCATCCAATGTTTGGTTCCGTGTAGATGCCCTTTTTCTCGTTGACCAAGTTCGCATTGATGCCTTGCAGTCCATCCAAGGTGTTACCCCAGAGGCTCCATGGTGCAGCTGACCCGGTGATGAGGCTTGGAGAAATCCCAGCCAGCATCTCTCCAAGTTGGAAGTAGAAGAGATAGCTGGCATGGAAGATATCATCAAAGTCGGTCACCTTGTCGGGTGGGATAGTGACCAGGTGTGGAGGGTATCCATCGGAAGTATCCGAAAACTTGAAGAGCTTGCGCTTGTCGCTGAGGTCAAAGTTGGTTGTAACCGAAGAGTCGATATTGAGAAAATCATGCAAGGAGCTGAATCTGTAATTTCAATGTCAGATGTATATTCAAACTCGCCACGGGCATGCACCGAATAGAATTGCTCTTACTTGGTTATAATTTGCTGATATACGAGCCTTAGTCTCAAAGCTGTATCTTCGTAGCTCGCCTTCTCAATCAAAGGTTTTTCCTCCTCCACAGGCTCCTCTGGTGCCCCTGGCCTGGCTCCAATAAGTCGAGGAACGCCACGAAATTTTGGCGGGACCTTGATCCTATTGAGTCCAATACCGAGAGATCTCAGCCTATTGGCGAAAACCCCGGGGTCAATTGGAGTGAATGCAGCAGGATCAGACATAATTATCCGTGGCGTAGTATCAAGACTTTAAAATTGAAAAAAAGAGAAGGATGTAGTTTTAGGATGAATATTAGACGCTGTGAAGAGGTGTAGCCTTCAGTAATGCAATAACTCATTATGAGATTGCAATCTCATTAGTTTATATAGAATATGATCGAGTATGAGACCCATCATTCGGAATGCCGAGTTCCCGATAGTTAGCAGCTCACACCCCGCCGTTCTTCTAATTATCATCTCTAACCATTTGTATACATGTAGCCGAGAGCCTGTGAAGCCGTGTTGCGGTATTTAGGACGAAAGGCTGAGCTTCAGATGCATAGCATGCCTACAGCTACAGTCACTATACAGTGTCGATCGCATATGCACAATCCTTCAATCAGAAGGTCGCATTTTCAATCTACGCAAGATCTAGAGTGGTAGTTGGTTGTCAACTGCCCTTGGCCTCGAGCTGCGTCGCATCAGAATTTAGATTCTAGAAATCAGCTAAGCTCGAAGTAGCGAGGTAACTTGCATCATATCAAGCTCTAGCCGGCTGGGCATGGACATTTCTCAAACGTCCCGGCATTGTCACGAACAATCTTAGCGGGGATGCGAACGAAGTACTTTTGTATATTCACATATACTTTGAGCTCGAGCTGCGGGATCCCACAAAGCATCAGCGATCCCCTCGCGATCCATGATATCCATTGCGCTTTTCGCCGTTCGGCTTCGGTATTTTTAACCCTAGCCTCGTGCACTAACTGCAATAGTCAGACCATAAGAGAACCAACGCTTCTGCAAGAATATCCACCCCGCAGGTTTAGATATCTGGGCTGAGATAGAAACTTGAAGTGATTGAAAATCGAGCATTATCGTTGGCTAGAGTATCGGTTGGGGTCTTGCCGTGGCACAAAGCGTTAACCAAATTCGAGAAAGTCTTAGCTAGCTAAAGTGTAGAGAAACAGGAGGCCCCGATATGTATGTATATAACACAACACATGTAAAATTCTAGAACAGGGAGAAAAAAAAAAAAAAAAAAAAAAAAAAACCGGGGGTAGATATAATCTTTGATACTAGTTCCACGTTGTACGGTATAATTACGATATCATGGGAATCTCGCCAATATTTCGCTTACAGGCCGATGGACGAAAACGTGCCCAATCCTAGACTATCAATTTGCCGGACTATTGACTGTATTTACGGGGAAGGGTCCGCGCAGGAGGATTCTAATCATTCTTTGCCATTCATTAAATGGCGGAATAATTAATCATGAAGGTGCCGGAAATTTAATGTACTTGACTTCACACGAAAGGCAGCAGGCGGACTGCAATTGATACATAGATGTGCTCAGGGCACGTGTTGTGACAATCGTGCGCATGCAGGTGGCAGATATGCTCGATTAATAATATGAATTTGTGTTATTTGTGTTACGTAAAGAAGGAGATTGGAGGTATATAAGAAAGAAATAAGCTGTTTAAGATTGCTCGGGTACATTTTTCGAATGAAATAGACGAAAGTCCGTTCTAGTCGTCCTTACCAGGCGTGAAAATATTCTAAATGCATACAAAGTTGGTCAGGATTATTGATATAATCGAGAACCAACCGTCCATATACCCCAGAACCGAGCCACAAGGTTGTCTTCATAAATCTTGAACAAAGTTCAAGCTTTGCGAATCAACCGAGGGAGTCCCGAGTTAATATGTCATTCTCGTCTGGATTGCATCACAGACAACTGGTATTTGAGCAGCGGAACTGTCCCCGCTTTGCATGGGGTTAGCCTTGGTTGCACGGGCCGAAAACCCCTTACAGCCATGTTCCTGAAACGTTGTTTTCCGGGGAAACAACACTATTCTCGCCTGCCATTCGCACCAATGGCCAGGTTCCTCATGCGCACAGAGATTTTGCTCATTGCGGGTCCATGGTTGAAACAAAGTTAGGCTAAGCTGAAGCTAGACGGTTCCGCACATCGAAAACATGGATCTATATAAATTTATTATTATTATTGTACTATTCTCGCAACGGAGAAATTCTGCATTCGGTGCTCTAGCCAAGATTTCAAGCATGGGTGCGACGGCATTTTAATATTCCTTCGTCTGAAGTCCAAAGCGTAAGGGGTCGAGCGATGGGATGGCATATATGAAGGGGGATATAAAGGCACGTCCCAGGATTTTATATCTTGGTATCTACCAAGCAATTCCTCAGATCACCAAGTCGCTACCATAAAGGCATTCGCAGCAATGAGATACGCAATTCTTGTCACTCTCGGCGCCCTCGCAGCATCGACCACTGCCCAGCAAACTGCATATGGGCAATGCGGTGGACAGGGCTGGACAGGAGCAACGACCTGCGTGAGCGGGTATACTTGCACCTACAGCAATGGTACGAACGATTCTCCCTAATATTAAATTCCAATTGCTAACATATGAATGCGATTTATAGACTGGTACAGCCAATGCGTCCCAGGGACCGCGGCTACAACCACTACTAGTACTACGTCTTCAAGAACCACTACCACAAGCCGGACGACCACCAGTCGGACAAGCACAAGTCGGACAACAACGACCCGAACAAGCACCACGCGGACCAGCTCGACAACATCTCGATCAACTACATTAACAACTTCGACACGAAGCTCAACCACTACAGCCACTCCGGTTGTCCCAACCACAACTACTACCCCAGCAGGCCCCACAAGCCAAGTTCCGTCGGGAAGCTTCACCGTCGAGGGCTATGCTAAAGACAACCCGACTGGCGTTGTCTCCGGTGGCGCTGGCGGCTCTACGACGACTGTTTCCGCTTACGCTGCTTTCACTTCTGCGGTTAAAGCAAATACCGCCAAAGTTGTCTATATCAATGGCATAATCACCCTCACGTCGAAGGTTAAGATTGGTTCAAACACATCAGTTATTGGTCTTGGCTCGAACAGTGGTTTTACCGGAAAGGGACTCAGCCTCAGCAGTGTTGACAATATAATTATCCGAAATCTCAAAATCAGCTTTGTTAAGGGAGACGATCTTATTACCCTTAGTGAGACTACAAGGGTTTGGATTGACCATAATGAGCTTTTCAGTGATATCAGCAATGGGCCTGATTATTATGTGAGCTTAATATCTCTAAGTTACCGAAGGAATCGTAATCTAATCACTTTCACAGGATGGTCAAATTGACGTCACACACGCCTCGGATTATATTACCATTTCATGGAATTACTTCCATGATCATTGGAAGGTACCTCACTATTTTTAATATTCCGATGACTGATAAGAGTCTCACGCTAATGACATGCGATGCAGTCTTCCTTGGTTGGAAACTCTGATAGCAATAGAGCCGAAGACTTTGGCCACTTGCACCTAACTTACCACCACAACTACTGGAAGAACATGGGAACTCGTGGCCCAGGTATGTTTGAAAATATCTTACACCCTAGTGAATAAACGGGCATATTTTAATACGAATTCCCCACAGCTGGTCGCTTTGGACATCAACATATCTACAACAACCTTTATGAGGATTTCCACTACCAAGCCATCCACTCTCGCTCTGATAACCAGGTTCTAGTCGAAGGGAATGTTTTCAGAGGAGATACTCGCGAGGCTTTGAGTTCTTATGGATTGGTTATCCCAGAAGACTCTCCTAATACCTGCACCTGCGGTGACGAGGAACTCGATGGATATGCCAACCTTGGAGCTAGTAAGTAACAGTGACACTAAAAATTATCTAATGAAATGTCGGAGCGCTAATTTATTCTTATCTAGCTAATGATTGGGGCACGGCTTCGATTAACATTACCCGAGTTGGCACATTTACATCAGCTGGATACGCCTACAACCTTACCCCTCTATCTTCTGTGGAGTCAGTGGTCAAGGCTGGCGCTGGTGTTGGCAAAATATAATAAGAGGCTTTGATATGCTTATTAATGAAAATCCAAAGCATATTGCTGATTGTATATATGAAAATGTTGTTTGAAATGGCATGAAACCTGATATTCATTAAGTGTTCCCTAATGTAACTGCACATATCGATCTTGTGTTTCGTTGTTCAGGGTCATAAATCATAAAATTCTTCGACAAGGCGCTAAATATCTTAAATAGCAATGAAAATTGACTGCGTAATCGAATCTAGAAAGCATCTCCGAGAAGACCTCCAAGTGCGATAGTTCCTAGCGAGATACCAATATTCTTAACATCGGTAGATGCCCCAAAGTTAGCTAGCACCGGTCCTGGACACAACCCCGTCAAGCCCCACCCGATCCCAAATATACCGGCTCCAACCACAAGCCTGGATGTGATCTGCTTAGAAGTAGGCACACTCCAGCCGCAGTTCGGAACAAGGGTAGGCTGGTTCTCTTCCGAAGTATCGACCTTTGCCGCCTCAATTTTTGGTTTAGCTCGCAAGAACCAGTGAGCAGCCGCGGGGAGAATGCCTCCGATGGCAATCATGGCAAGTGAAGGATCCCAGCTTCCGTTCGATATTCTTGTCGGAGAGAGACTGAGGAACCCAAGTACCTTGCTTGGTCGGAGCATTCCTGATAATCCCAGTCCAAAGGTGAAGTGAACGCCTATACTAAACGCGGTAGCGGCGGCGGCGTAGTCGAAAATTGCGGCTTTCCGTTCAGGGTCGGAGACGTTTCGAGCGAGCAGTGGCACCACAACGCCATACATAATAAAAGGGAGCTGGAGGAGTAGTAGAGCTGTGGCGGTGGGCAGAGAAGATGGGTGGGCTGTAACTGGCAATTCGGCTGAGGTGGTAGCCAAGTGAGTGATCACGCTGATAGAGAAGAATGTTGCCGTTGCGACAATAGATCGAGGCGACAGCCTACTGAGCCCGCAGAGGAAATGACCTGATGTACATCCCGAGCCGAGCTTTGTACCAAGTCCGACAGCTATTCCAGATAGAGCGAATAGGAGAGTTCTTGAGGTGGAGTCGGCTTGGACATCGTCAAACAGTTGTATTCCCAAGTTTCCCTCTAGTTTTGTTCGCAACGATCTCAGTATAAAACCACCAACTATTAGACCGCCAGTTAATGCCGCCGCAATCGTTCGACTCGTTTTTTCCTTTATGTCGTTGCTCTTTGGGCTCCGGCCGATTAAGTTCTTCACAGTTGTATGGATGAAGCCGCTGATACCCAGAACTTTCCCAGTCAGTCGTAAAAGCCCAATTACAGACGAAGCTAGCATTAACCCTCCAGCGAGGGAATGTATAGGTGTGAAGGCGGGGAATGAGGAGGTCGTTGTGGAAGCCATATTTGTCGACAAGGAGATGCTACTAATACGCGAGAGGAAAGATACGCTAATCAAGTTTGTATTTCACAAAGAGGGGGATGTTTTTCTAATATATAGGATCTTCATTCATAAAATGCAAGTCGCCTTCATGTGACTGTTAGAATAGGATTTAGACTTTATGTACATGCTCCAATCCCTTCAGTGTAAAATCGGCCGCTCGAGACGCAAAATAATTACAAATCTACCAAAAACGAAATACGAAGTAAACAAAGGCTCTCCAAATTCACCCTTAACTAAATTATTTGACACTATTCTCAAAACTGCAAAAGCGCCCGCAAAGTCACCGAAATTCTAGGGGAACCTTCAGGTGAGTTTGGACATAGAGTGGAGCCGCCAAAAACTTGTTTCTCGTAATCGCCCCAATACCAAGATCCACAAGTTTCCATACTCCTTTGAGGGGTACTCTAATGGCGCCATACGTGCCGGGATGGCGCGGCCAATTGGAAAGTTAAGATCTTGGCCCCCGTTGCGTTGCGGTGGAGTCGAATACCACAAACGTCTTTGGTCGAGTTCTATTGTTCAGGGATAGACACTGTTACACACATGGCAAAACATCCTGGCGTTTACATGGCACTTGCTGACTAGCCGACTGCGACTGCGACCGAGCTGACATATAGCGGGGTTTCTGGTGCTTATCGTAGCCGATTAGCGCCCTCTATATTCGCATTCCTTATTTTCATCTCGCGCGTTTACACATTTCATTTCCTTGAAGTTCATTCTTGTTCGTGGTTCTCTGGAGCCCTTTAATTCAACGCAGTCATTCAACTATTCGATATATTCTATGTTGGAGTTGAATGTCCACAAATTGTCAAGTTCGGTCGGATAAAAATTTCATTGTTTGCTAGTTTACATGGCCAGAGTTTAACGAATGAGCTATATCTCGTTCGGGCTCGGGATGTAGGGCTTCCCGGCGGCTTCGGCCGGCAGAGCCGAATGCCTCCGATAATGCTCCGGAAATGCGTAAACCACGCCATCGGCGCCTTTTCAATCCATGATTTATATTAGCCTTTCTCCTTTTTGACTAATCAATACATTGGTCTAGAACACTTGCTTCCGTGATAGGTTAATAATGAGATGGAAGGATAGGAAATGATATTTGCCAGTTCAGTTCTTAGCTTTCTCTTTTGACGGCTAGCTACATAACCATACGTGATGGCAATGATTCATTTTACCGTACCTTCAATCTACGCGTATTTCTTGGCCGCATTGCTTTCAAGCTCTAATGACTCTATTAAAAATTTATAACATATCGCAATCGCCTCAGAATCCGCCTGTTCACTAGTAGGCCAATATTTGAGGTAGTCCAGAACATGATATGCTCGGTTGCAGAATCGACGCCTAACGCTTTCGCATAGTCGGTTGCTATCAGAAAGCATAGCAATACATTTAGCAAGAATCTCGAGACCGAAATTTTCTACCCTAAACGGGCATTTGGCGATGCAGTATTCTTGGTTGTCACACCTTTCTTCGAGAAAAACGAATATTTCGTAGGCGTGCTTCATGCCTAGTTTCGCTGCAAGTATATAAAGCCTCGTGGCAAAAATGGGATCTTTCTCTGATGGTTTGTGTAGTCCCTCGGAAACAGTAAGGTTACCAACATCGCCAACTGGGTGTCCAACATAATTCTCGATTAGCTCGGCGGGGAATATCAATTCTTCTGGATATAGAATATAGCTCTCATTGATATATGCATAGGAGAGTATGTGTAAGAAACCCTTCGGGTCCGTATCCTCCATCTGGAAGATCAAGTTACCGTCGCCGTTTCTGGAAACACCCGGAGACTGTGGATTTTCGATGAGGGTTTTAAAGTATCTCAATTTGGCTAAAATTACTCCGTGGCACTTGATAGTGTATTTTTTTTGGTCGCTTTTGTCCTCTGGCGAGATGACGATCTGGCAGTCGGTAAGCTCTCGGTTTAGAAAGAGTCCCCATAAACTGATAATCGGTAGTGGTGTTAGCACAGTACTTCAGTAGGGGGCTGAATGGTAGTGATCTATGTCTAGGTCCGTAGTCCCTAGGAAACATCAGCAATCTTCGTCACTTACTATTTTGTCATTTCGTCTATGTCACAGAAATTAGTCTCTGGCTCGTCTGGCAAGTACTTTACGAAGATTTTTCGGGGGTCTAAGAGAACAAGATTTTCCGCCATCACAGGCTATAGCGTATCGTATTGATGTTCTGCTTAATTAGGCTTGGTGGAGAGGGGGTGGATGGTTGGTAATGATGACGCGTGTTTGGTGTGATTATTTCGATTAAACTTATCGATTTACAAGTCTATTATTGTTTATGATCACAATTTCAGCCTCTATAAGTGAGTTCTTCTAGGGTCTAGAAGTAGCGGGATATTTCTTAAAATTAGAGAGGTTTGACGAACTGCTAGACTTGGGTTGGGGGAGCTGGTAAGGCATGTCATCTTCTAGATTTGAAGGAAATCACTAGGAACCTAAACTAAGAAGCTACCGTCTATTTCCCGAGATATCTCTAGCTGATAAAGTCGAGTCCCACGGCCGAGGAGAGGATTAACGCGTAGCCCTATAAGCTTACAATTATGTTTCGATTATTCTTGTTCCTTCCTTCCTTTCCCTAGATCTGTCTTATTTCGAATATATATGTTGCTTTGTTCGGAATCGGGTCGCGAATGTATAGGAAACCTCGTTGGAGATAAATGTGTTGGTGCGTGGTATATTTCAAGACCCAGTCCATCTCCACTTGGGAGCTTGGCAAAGGTACAGCTTCTGGCCAGTGCAATACATGAATTAAGCCTCCTTCATCGGGCATCGGCAGCCTATTCCCTCAGCCACATATCCACAATGTAGTGATTCATTCCGCAGCAAGTCCCACAGGCCTTCCCTGCCGTTGACTTCCTATCCTGCCCCAAAGATCCGACATTCTGCTATCTCGGATGCCTTCCATCACCAATACTGCAGGTCAATAAACCAAACCTACATAACAAGGGAGGAAAGTCCCGAATACGAGGGTCTAAAGCCAAGAATCTATCAGCGTTCGTACAATCACCGTCCAGATTCAGCAGTCGGATCCCAGATAAGGCGAACTCGTGCTTACGAGCAAAAGGTTTTCGGCAAGTGTGGTTCACCATACTGAAAGCCTGTTCGATTTCCTTGTCGCAATTGTCCCATGAGCTCCATCAATTTCAAACCAAGCCCGGGCGGCAGCGCCTCAATCTGCATAAACCTTGTTGGTTTCTCTCCACCGCTGGGGTATATATACTAATCGTCACTCCACATCCAATTACAAATAATCTTGCGACGATCTGTGCGACTCTACGGGATCTTTTATAAATATTACGTTAAATCTCCTTCGACGCCAAAACTTGTATAGATATACAATTGCAATTGCGACGATAGAAAAGGCCTTAAATGCGCCTCTCCCTCTGGACTGAGGATCAAATAGTTCGACACCATGGGTTTAAGGTCCCTTAAAGAAAGGTTCGCAAATCGCTTATCAATATCTGGAAGCTCTGGCTCTGCTGCAGCGTCTTCATCTATCTCAGCAGCATTGCCGACCGCGAACGATGTTTCTGCCCTGCCACCAGCCTATGAAGATGTTCCGGTTTTCGCAAACCCAGCGCCAGCAGAAAGCATACCTTATTTGCCTTATGAGATCATAACTGGTTCGTCTCAAAATCCGGAAATTCCTGGATGGGCTGGAAACAAACTAACATAACTTGCGTGTAGAAATTATCGAATATGCTATCATTCCCGCCTTCGATGAGTACCGCCAGCATGATTCCGCAGTCCACGTGGCTACGCTATGTAATTTAGCAAATGTCTCAACGACCTTTCTCGATATCGTTCGTCGTGTCTGTCGTGACCGCTCCGAAATCCCTCAGTCCCATCGCATCGTTCCGTGCAAGAGCGACCATAGTGTCTCGATTTGTACCTTCGAAACAGCGGCTGCTTGGATGCCGATAAGCGTCATGGCCGGAATATTCAAGTTGAATATATTTGAGAGAGAAAGAAAGAATGGAAAGATAGTAGCAAGAGTGCAGGGGTTCCAGCCGAATCTGACAGCCTTGGTTTTTCTGATGTGGAATAGGCAGGCGATGGAGAAGATGGAAGGGGTCCCGAGGCATTCTATATATCTACCATATCAGTTGCCTTCTGCGAGGCATAATCCTCACAGAAGCATCAACAGATGCGATATAATTCTAAAAGCGCTCTCGAATTGTCGGCATTTGAAGTTTTCTTACATCCGCCTATCAGCCCCGGCGTTGAATTGTCAGGCCACAAATTTGCTCAAGGCCATAGGAACAATTGCACCAACGAGATACTTGGAGATAAACATCCAAATTCTTGGATGGAACAGACATGACCACCCATCGATACCCGGATTTGGGGCCAAATTGCCTCTGCAGCTACTTGAAACTGGATTATCGCGAGGTGCTAGCAGAGTTGATATTTACACTTTCCGTTTGGATGACCAGGCTAATCGCACTAAGGAAATTTATCACAAAGGCTCCTTTGTAAACTTCATTCGCGCTCGAAATATCCCGGATGGCGTGGTAACTACGTCAGGAGGGAGCGTATTCGCCCAACTCGTCATCGGTGGGAACCTAGATTTCTCAGGGATAGGGTCTACAACCAGAGGGAAAAAATCACTGGAACCTATGGATCTCGGGAAGGGGAATAAAGTGGTTGTTAGTCCATTTATGTATAGCTTAACGGCGGTGAGGGATGGGGAGCTGGAATGGATGGGCGATGCTGAGAAGTTCACGACGCATCATTTCTTCGATTTGGCGGCGAAAGATGGGGAGATACTAGGAACTGCGGAGAGAAGACGGGTAGAAAGTGAATGGAGAGATCAGGATGATGAAGGAGACCGCATATGAAGCGAACATGCTTCGCTGAGGCGGAAATGAGCGAGGTTTCAAATCTGGAGTGCATATACAACAGCAGCTCACATATTGTAATTTAGTTTTCGTAAACGTGGAATCGGTAAATGAGTACTAGGTCATCTGAAATGATAACTTATATTCTTTGTGCCACACTTTCGGAGTCCCCAGCGCGAAATGCACAGACATGTACGCCAGCCAAGAAATTTGCGCCTGAGCATGGCATGTAATGTAAAATGGATATTTGCTTCTTCAACGGTATATGAAGCTGCTTTGGTGGGGAATAAACCCAATCCAATCATTTGGAGCCAATGCTTCTTGACGGCCTGCTGCGAAGTTACCATTAGCACCAGTTATTATTCAGGCTAGATAGCAGCTGTAGCTGGAGGAGTAGCGATATACATAAACCAGTTTATCAGATTGTGTATCATTCTCCACAAAAGTCCCAAATTAACAGCCAGCTGGACACTCTTCCCCCCTTCTTTTGCCCTAGTCGAAGAGGTCGCAATTTATATGGCAAGAAAGTAGCTAGCCAGAGCAAGTCCATCCACAACTGGCCGCCACCACGTTTTTAACACGCAGGCAGCCAGTCTCTCACCACAACCACACAACAACAACAACAACCTCCCGCTGCCTAACTAACCAAGCACACACTCCCTCGCACACACACACACACATACTTTTCTCAACGACATCCCATCAAACATCTTTACTACCATCCACAACCATCATCGCATTCATCCAGCCGTATCAATCAATAGCAATCAAAACCTTACAACCTATACTCTAGTTTCTATCATTTCATCCATCGATAGTCTGACCCGACCTCAAATTCTAGCTCACAAGACTCTCTTCCGACCACGCTTCGACCATTGATAGCGACCTTCTGCTCTGACACGCAACCCCTCCTCCAGCTGCTTCGCTGGCGCTGGTAGAGCCCTCAAAACTCCCAATAACACCTCCATCGTATCCTGTCACACGCTTTTTACCTTTAGACAACTTTCCCCCAGGTCGGACTGGAAATTCTGCAGCTACCCGCCAAATCTGACGGCTCTTCGCGTCCACTCCTCACTCTCCCGCGCCCCTAGAGGGCTTCAACAACCAACCACTCCTTCCCTCCTGATAGTCCCGTTTATCGAATACGAATACCGAACACCTCTCAAAAATCAGATACGGCTAAAACTTCCCGCACCAAGCTCGCACAACAACACCAATTGGCCCGTCATGGGTCCCAGATATACTATTGAGGACTTGATCCTCATATCAAACTCTCCGCTGGTTGAGAAACCAGAATCACTGCCGCCACTGGAAGAATGGATGGGGTATGCAAATCATATTTTCCGTCCTCACGCGGGTTTACTTTTATTCAGCCATTCTACGGCACGATGCATTTCGCGATACTTATAGTTGAAGACAATACGCTAACGATATGTAATTCTCCGGCGGGATGATAGATCACCTTTACCCACACGACCTACCCCGGCGCCTAGAAAGCCTGGTGAAGAGGTGAACCCAGAGGACAAAGAAAGGTAGCGTTCACCGTCTACTGTTCGCCAGGAGCAAAACCCCTCTTTAAGATTTACTTGCTAATTAGACCGGTCGTCGCTCTTCAAACACAGACCTGTATCGAGTCGTAGACCTGGTTTTGGCCACAATTCAAGAGGATCAGGTAGTATCCCTCTTTGTCACATCATATTTCTCGGCTAGGCTGCCTATTTAGAACTCTCTAACATAGGCGTTGGATGATACAGAAGATATGATTCTCGGACCTCCGAAAATGGCATTCGCCTCCGCTTCCCGCAAATTCGGAAACGACTCAGACTCTATTACATCCTCCGCTCCTAGTAATTCGACATCTGAAAAGCCTCACTTTTCGCATTTTTCTAGCCACCATGACGATGACGGCAGGAGTACTAGCAGTCCTCGTATTGATAGATTTGCATTCAACAGATTCGGCATGCAGAAGGATAGCGGCCGGAGTGATAGAAATGACAGAAACGACAGAAACGATAGGGGATTTGGTGACCGTAGAGGCAACGACGACAGGCGCGATAGAGATAGGGATGGAAATGATAGGGGAAACCGAAGGTTCGGGGAAAGAGGAGGGGCGAACAACAAGGATGACGAAGGCGGTGGCTGGAATACGGTTACCAGACCTAGAAAATCTTTTGGTCATAATGACGACGGCGAGAAGTTTAGACGGGAACATGGGAAGAGCGGCGATCGAGATCGAGATAGGGAAGTAAAGGATCGGCCGAACAGATATGAGCCATTCTCAAAGGACAGGGGCGACCGTGATAGGGAGGGTGATAGGGACAGGAGGGATGGCAGTGGATGGAAGGACCGAGACCATAACAAGAGACGCGAAGGCAAAGGTCGAGACGAAGCGAGCTGGTTTCTTACGGATGAGGAGCGTGCCGCTCGAAATGCAATTCGGGAGAAAGAGTTCCGTGAACAACGCGAACAGCGAGCTGCAGAGCGAGAGATGCGAAACGGCCGCTATGATCGAGACAGGGACCGAGACAGAGACCGTGACCACCGAGATAAGGAACGTGACCTGGATCGAGAAACTTTTGGCGACTCTAGGACCTTCGGGAGAGGCTTTGAAAAGACAGAAAAGGAGCCGGAGTGGATGGATGCAATGCCTGGAAATGACGGAAAGGAATTCAAGGTTCAATCTACCGAAGATTTCCAACGTTGGAAAGCTGCCATGAAAGCAAGAAGCCAACAGAGCAATCAACCTGCGGAATCTGAAAAGAGCACCGCTAAAGAGTCGAAAGACGAAGAGATTGTATTTAAACCAAGAAAAGAGGCCGAAAAGAGAGCAATTGCAGTAGAAGAAACGCAGCCAGAGCCTGTTGAAGAACGTAAGTTGGTTGAGTTTTTTTTTTCTCTAGAGGGCGATGGCTAACAATATTGAGCAGCTCCTACACCTTCAGTTGCGGAGAATGGGGTCGACAAGTTCTGGGGATGGAACACTTCATCTACGAGTCTGGCATCAAAGGGTACTGACACTTCAGCTAAACAATCAGCAGGAGAAAAGACTCCAGTGATTGAAAGATCATCCCGATTCCGTAATTTTTTCCACGCTCAAGATCAACAGATTCCTTCAGAGGCTCCCGTTCCACTACCTGCCCCGGTTGTAGTGCCGGTATCTGTGCAGCTGACTGGGCAAGAACAACTGGCACAGTTGCAAGCGCAGCATGCGCAACAGGTCCAAAGACAGCAGGAAGCCTTATCAAAGCAGCAAAACCCAGGCCCACCTGTTACACTATTAGCTTCCAGCATTGCGCTTCAGCAGTTCCAAGGTCACGGTGTGATACAAGGACAGCAACCTAGCCAGCCTATGAATCAACCCTTGCCGCAGCCCCAACAGCAGTCCAAGGATAGGCCGATCGAAGCCACAAAGGAGGATCGCGAGGGATTCAACAATATCTTGCAAATGCTGGGCAGAGCCAGGTTATCTTCACCACCGAACCCGGAGACTAGAGACACTTTCCTCAACATCCTGGGAGCACCGTCACAACAGGGTACTCCAGTTTCTCATTCTCACCCTACACCACCTGCTAATCATCCGGCGAACAATATCCAAGGACCACCGCCACCCCAACAACTGCCTGGTTTGAATAGACAGCAGCAACAAGGCCCTCCTCCAATTCAAACATCTCATACTGGGAAAGATAGCATCCTCACGCTTCTACGCCATTCCGACATGCCAACTCCTCAGGGTCCGCCTCCACCGCCACCCTTTCTCACGGATTACCAGAACCCTAACGGGCCACCCGTCTCCCATAGCCCACCTGTCCATCAACGAGGCGGTAAGAATAGTGTCCCGGCTTCAGCCCTTAGTGACCCCGCTATTCGGGCCATTGGAAGACCCCAAAATGAGGGACCGCCCGGACTTCCAAAGAATATGTACAATGAGCACCCACATCAGCACGTCCGTAGCCCTTCACAAATACTGGAGGCTCATCAGCGCGGGTTTCCAGGGATGGATATTCGCCCACCACCCGGAATGGAGCAGAGGAATACACCACTTGAGCATCAGCAGAAGATGATACAGGAGCAAGCCCAAAGAGGAATGGATCCCAGGCATTTGGACCTTATCCGATCAGAGCACCAACGCCGAATGATTGAAGCGCAAATGCGAATGGGTCTCCCTGCAGGAGGCCCGGATCTACCTCATGGGAATTTCCCACCAAACCCGCCCCCTAGAATGGAGCAGCGCGGACCCCCAGGCCCTCCACCACTACCTAATACTGATCAAGGACCGCCTATGGGAATGCCAGGAATGGGAGAAAACGGACCAATGCCAGGGAATTGGGGTCCTCCACCACAGCATCCACAGAGCCAGAGCAGCCCACCTGTTAACACAAACCAACAGCGTCCACCACCAGGCTTTTTCGGTAGACCCGGTCCTGGAGGTCCGGGCGGTCCGGGACCCGCTAATGGCGGTAACGTGAGCGGACCAGGAGCCGGAGCACCAGGAGGCCCAGGAGGGCCCGGCCCCATGCCACCCCTCCCATTCTACGGCCCGGGACCCGGTCTAGGCAACATGCCACCTCTGCCTTTTGGTCAGCATGGGATGCCACCTCCACCAAATCTCGCAAACATGCCGAATTTCCCGCCGTTCCACCCAGCAGGTCCGGGCGGCCCGGGAGGACCGATGCCACCTCAAATGCCACCCCAAGGATTTCCTCCATTTCCATTTCATGAGGGTATGATGGGACCGTTTGGTGGACCCGATGGGTTGAGAAGTCCGCAACACCAGCATCCTGGCGGTGCAGGCGGGCCACCCGGTATGTTTACTGGAAGATAAACATCGAAGTATATATAGGCCTTCCCTATATAAGCTATGGCTGGGAGGATAAACTATTGATTCCCTCTCTTTCATACCATATACCCAATTATTATATTCCCTGGGGATTCTTGGGGTGAGATGTATAGGAAATGGAAAACCCCTGTAGAGTTGGGTATATTTGTAAATCTGCTTTCCACGTAAAGCAGCAAAGCATCAATCACCACATTTCTAAACTTCGCCGCTATTACTATAACCCGCTGTCGCTATATGTGCTCT
>LDUD01000089.1:818927-840257 GCA_012184295.1 Dactylella cylindrospora
TTATCTGGATTACTATTGTTCGTTGTTACTCTCTGTATTCATCATTTGATTATCGTTATCTGTTTTTCTTTCTGTCTGTTGAATTTGCTGAGTGTGATACTAATCTCTTCCTCCTATTCATATTTTTTTTTCTTTTTTCTTTCTGTTTTCAAAAAAGAGCCCTTCTCTCTAAACTATCCCTCACTTCGATTATTTTATCAATGAATGTGAGATTTATGGGAGAATACCATGGAATAGTAAATACAAAAAAAAGACTCGAAGCCTGCGAAATGGAAAAAAATCCTAACGTTAAGATTGTAACCAGATATTGCAACAGAGTGTCGTAAACATAACAGAGTAGATTAAGTTCCCAAAACGCCATAGCCTGTTTATCATATTTTGGTAATATACATCGTCATATATGCCGGATATCTATATAATACACTCCGCAATGCTGTAAATCGCATATGCCTATTCCACCAAACCCGGCCCAACTAAGCCTTCCATAACTCTGCCAATATTGCCCCCACCCCACTCCTTCACATACTCCTTATCACAAGCCTCCCATACCCTCCCAACCAACCTCTTCAACATTACTCTCTCCTCTTCCCCTTCTGCACCCTTCGCGGTCTGCAAAACCATCATTTTAACCCAACTTACTACCCCAGTTCTAGTAATCAGCGTAGTTGCACCACCTTCAACCCCCGCTGTGTTCCACAGTACATCTAATATCTTCTTCTTTATCGCCTGCCCCTTTTCTTTTCTCGCATCCCCACCGATGCCTGCTAAGCCAGAAGGAGCAGAGGTATACAACCCCATTACTTCCTCCCAGACGCCTCTCTTCCTCAGCACTTCCACATCCCTTCTCCCCTTAATCCCATCTGCTAGAGCCTCAAGCATCCATAACACTTCCTTCCAATATCCTTCTTCCTCGCTCCTCAAAAACTCCCTCAACAAGGGAATTTCGTTGAGATTGATAAGAGAACGGGATTGCAACCACCTCATCACCTTTTCGTATAATGGATGTGACGGGTTGGAAACAATGCTCAAGGCGCGGGACAGGAAAAGTGCGGTTATCGTCGGAATACCGCAATGTTTTATGCTGTCTTTCTCCTTCTCTCCCTCCTCAGAATCCTCACTATCACTTGAATCGTCGGAGTCTGGTAACTGAATCGACGCAAGGATTTTTCCGATTAGATGAATGACTTCTGTTCTCTCCTTGTATCCCCAGGCACCCGAGCCTTCTAGTTTTGAAACAATGGCCGTAAGTACGGCTTCAGCCATCGCCCTTTCTTCAGGCTCTTCCGAAGACAACCCGAGCATTACATAGCTTAGTGCATTCTTCTCGATAATATCTTTAATTTCCAGCTTCTGATCATTGTCGTCGACGGATATTCCGTGCATGACCAGTGAAGAAATAAATGTTACATCGTACGTGGCACTCCTCTCGTCTTCCTCACCGAACTTTCCACAAGCTTGAAGAAAGTCCGCCAAGTCGTCTTTATCGATAGCCTCTATGACTGCCTTCTTTGGGTAAAATTGGATAATCGAGCGCTGCAACATTTTCGGATTGATGGTTATGCTGAGTCTGCCCTTATTATCCCTTTCTATCATATGTCTCTCCGTATCATCCGAAAATGAAATAGAAACGATGCGTTCCATGATACTTCGCGATTGCTGTCCTTCTATTACCATAACGATTTCCAGTAAGATTGCATCGATGACATCATTGGTACCCCTATATAATTGGAGAATCCCATCGAGCGTCGTAATCGTACTATGGAGCCTCTTCGACTCGAAGAAGAGTTTTGAAAGTATGAATGCGAGTAGAAGGCACTCTTCTGATGGTGAGGTATGTGATGACTGAGGCCGTCGATGTAATGCTGCCGAAGACGAGGATAGTAGAGACTGTAGGAGTTTAGATTGTTGGAGGTCCTGCAGCGACCGAGATGCATGTTAGTATTTTCTTTACCCCAAAATCTCGCCATGATAGGTACTCACCTCTATATCACCAATGCCATCGATAACCCCGGCTGCAAGCCCCACAACCTCAGACCGCCCGATCTTCTCGAAGGCGACGTCAAGCAAACTACTAACCGCATCCTCAGTGGCATAGCGCACCAGATCTAGCTCACTTCGCCGTAGGAAATCCCCTAACCTCTCGCAAAACTCTAAAGTTGAGGAGCCTGGCTCAGGATCAGATAGCTGGACGGTAAGCGTATAGACGATCTTCTGTAGTTTCGTATGGAACCAGGCTAGATCCGTGCCCTCCGAAGCTCGATATGCTGCTTCAAACAAGCCAAACACCGAAGGGTTGGATATCTCATTCTTGCTTGGGATATCCAATATAGTTAAAATATCGTCATCCCAAGGTACTTGGCCGAGATCAAGACCAATTTCGAAGTATCCAACAAAGTTGCCCTCCGTCCATGGTTTCTCCTGTAACACATAACTGATTCTCGACATCCTATCCTCCCCAGGGACGCTATCCGAGTATAGGATCTTTGTGAAATTGTCCTGTAGGGCGGTTCGGCCATCTAGTTTCCACCTTAGCTTACCATTGCCGCCTCTTTCCATCAGAGTGGACTTAGCCGCATTGCAAACTGGAAATACCAGCTCGGCAAATTCTCCTTTCCAAACTCTGTCTCCAGATTCGTACTCTGTTTTTGACAAGTACCGCCCCAAATTCTCTACAAGTCCATTCAGTCCTTTTATATAGTTAGAACTAAGCATAACTTCCACTAGGTTCGCAAACGCTACTGCAGACTTGTCAATTATTATGTCATAAACAGTCGCGAAGCCCACGTCACTGCTTTGTCCATCGTTAAGGTAATTGCTACTGCAGTATTTGAGGAACCTCGACCAGGGATTTCCAAGAAAACCCCCGGCGACACTCAACAGACTCAGAGCCTCTTTTAACGTAAGAGTTTCACCACCTTCGTGCAATTTGCCAAATATGAGGTTCCAGGCCAAATCTGGTAGCTTGTGGCCTTGGCTTGAAGCCTCTCGTAAAATGTACTTCAGATCATGCACGTCCAGAAATTTTTTGAGGAACAAAGCCAAACGGTCCTCTAGTAAGGACCCCATCGCACCCGTGTGCCCTAGCGCCAGACCAAGGTCCTCGCAAGCTTTGACCAGATTCCTGTATAGGGAATATTTGATCCCTGAAGTATCCTCTATCGGTGTTATCGGGATTTCAGAGTAAATTTTCATGATTGCTATTTGCACATTATACTATTAGCACCACTTTGTATAATCGCGGATTGTGTGGGAGTTCTATCTTACCTCCATCGAGGGGAAACCATAATCGCCCGGTTATCCCGTTCGCGAAACAATTTGCAGCAATAAGCTTCGCCTCTTGCCCTGTCATAACGTCTAGAAATGCTGCCCTCTTCCTATCCACACAGGATCCTGTAGGCAATGCACCAGCTGCCTTCTCGTATACAGAAAACACGACGAAATGTGTTTTCGCCCATTCCTCCAAAGTCTCCGAGTCCATAGACTCCTCAGTAACTCCAGTAGTGATATCTAATAGCATCTCAATGATCTTTTGTAAATATCTCCAATAGAGAATCGAGGACGGCCTGGATGGTCTCTTAGCCGCTAATCTCAGGCTTGCCAGTGTATCTCCAATGGGTAAGGGGGCTTTTGCACTGGAACTTTGTAGCTCCATTAGGACGTCTGTTAAATCTTCGATGTCATAACGCCAGCCGATCTTGAATCTCCCCAGGCAACATCTCCAGCTCTTTAACCCATCAAGATGCTGCAAATAGACGTCTCCTCCATTCCCTCCTTCACTACTGACAGACTTAGCATCAATTGGTTCGACGACGGTAATCTCTCCGATAATCCAGAGGTTGTTCGCCAGCCTCAGCAACCATCGACACAATCCCCTCAAAGCCCCTTCGGTCTCCTTTGTCACATCCACAAATTTGAATTGATGGAAGAGTGCTGCCAGTATTGGACTAGCCTTCCTTTCTGGGTACCTTGCTTTTATTTCCCCAATGATGTCATAAAACTTATATGGAGATTGCGTGAGCCGTCCACAAGCATTATCCAAATATTCAAATACCCGTTCCCATCCCTCTCCACCTTTTACATATTCTAAACTCTCGATTAGGGCCTCAAGCGGGTGGACACCCCCAGCCTCGTTCTTTCCGAAAAGAGGGCTATCATCCACAATCTTTTCTAGGAGCTCATATATATCACGTCTTCCCTCGGATGGCTGAGAGTTGCTGCTGTAGTGACTCTCTGTGTAGACCCTCATTAATCCCACAGCTGGTGAGTACTTCCCTGCTGCAATTTTACCCCACCATCTTGTCTCCGGCAAAACCTTCGCCAGCCTCATGCAATTCCGGGTCTCGAGCGCTTCGAAACCCTCACTGTCATAAATTCGTCCTAATATTTTACCAAACGCCCCCCCGAAGTCAAACTTTTGATTTCCTCCGCTTATTGTAGACGAGAGATATTCGTGATAATTGAAGAGTAGTTTACTGGCGGCTTCTCGCTGCAATGCCCCATTTTCCGGGGTCTGGTTAAAGGTCGTAATAACCGTCGATATTTCCGGGACCCGCCTCGAGAATTCATCCACAATGTCGTAAGAAGCTTTAGACCAGGCCGTTGTATCCACTAAATCGGCCGATAATGCGTAAAGCATATCCAACACCGCACCCAGTTTCCTAAACGCAGCATTGAGTATCCTCACAGAGAGAAACTTTACGAGGTAATTATTGTAGGTCAGGCATTTTGTCAAAACAGCCCTGGTGAGTTGCTGCGGTAGAATATTCTCAACAACGTTCTTCAGCGGCGGTGGGGCTGTAGGCACACCAGCTTGATATCCAAAGCCCAAGGGTACCCGGATCTGTATAGACTCCAAAACTATAGACGAAAGACCAATCCAGGTAGCAGTAAGCTTTGGTTCGAAAGTAAAGGATGTGTTGTCATTCCAATATGCCGCCACGAGTTCCGGGGAGGCCGCAAATATATCTACTAGCAGTCTGAGGTGGTAGGTATTCGAATATGGCCGTAATGACTTTAGCAACCCTAGGAGTATCCGATTATTGACACCTCTCCCACTCCTCTCCTCTGAAGCTCCTTCAATCTTGACACCTGTGTACCAGCCGCTATCCTGGAAGCAAACTCCATTACCAGGCGTGGTACAAACGTTGCTTAGGAACTCGAAAATTACATCTGCAACCGTTCGGTCTGGTATCTCTAGGCTAATAGGATCATCCCGATAACACAGTTCTGCCAATCTCGACAGGCTCCAGTCGTTAAAGTAATTCGTCTTGGCACTCCGACTGATATCCTGATCGTCGATGATATACTTTTTGAAAGTTGTCAAGACTTCAGCTACAACCACTGCTGTATCCTGCCGTATATATTTGAACAGTGGCGTCGTCAACATCCGCAATCCCATGATATCCGTCTTAACTCCTGCCGGCGCGTACTGGAAGAAGGATAGTATAAAACGAACAAAAACCGTCCGTACCCCGGGCCGGTCGGGATCCTCTACCGCTACCACATCGCTCTTATCCGTCTTTTTAACGTCTAGATTTCTTCCCAGGTCTTTGACCGTAAAATCCATTGATTGGTGTAACAAGGCACACTGCGATCCATTGTCGAATTTATTGATCTCGGTGAGAAGTCGGAGGCAAGGCGCACATATGGAGTCCTTGTTGCCAGCAAGGCTGCGGTAGACGAGTTTTAAGTAGGGGGGTTGGAGTATGGTTTTGCAGAGGGCTATGCCATGTCGCCTCAGATTAGGGAAGAGAGATACCGTACGAAGGAGTAGGTGGAGGGCGGTGGGTATGGAGGACAACAGGTGGAAGTTGTTCGACTATGCAATTGATGTTAGTAAGGATATATAAGAGTGGAGTCAAATTTAATGGAGTACCTGAGATGCGAAAGACCATGCTTGCATTAAATCATTGCAAGTTTCTTCTGCTTCCTGCGATGTTTGGGTGTCAAGGTATTCTTGCAATATACATAATTGATGTTCCTCGTTGAAGTGTAGAGTATATTGTAAATCTCGACATTCGGCAAGAAATTTCTTGAAAGATTGAATTCCTATATCGCAGGTATATTAGAAAAGAATTCTCCGACATGCTAAGAGCCCAATTGCCTCAAACCTTCCTGTATTCTGCCAGCATTGTTGTACTCTGCGAAAAGTCCTTGTAACTGACGAACAGAATTTATCGACTCGGGAACCTTTGCTTTCGGCGTCAAACTATCGTCCTTCCTCTGTTTTTTCGGAGTCGGACCTTGTCGCCGATCTTGCCTGTCCGTATTGGACTGGTTATATGGCCTCTTCGCCATTGCCGTGCGTTTGAATTCGTTGTCGCGGTTCCTAGCGAACGAGTGTAAGAAATGAAATCTAGAGAAGCAAAAATTTGGGAAGCTTGAAATTTGGGATGAATGAGCAACGCCAAGAGGATCTTGCATATTTCGCCAAGACTTGCTTGGAGGACCAGCACGCACCTCTCCTCCAACACAACTTTGCTTGCTCTGTGAGGACGCGACAGCTTAAGCTTCGTCATCCAACAAGCATTTTGAACCCTCACGATCTCACGACATCCGTATCCATCGCCATCCCTATCGATCATCTTGCCATACCAAGGTCAGGGCCATATATATTGCCTCAATCTCCAGCTCTAGAAGCCGTATCATAAGCTATCACCACAATGGTACTCTCCCACATCCCCCTCCACTTCCCGCCAAAACCTCTAGCTAACCAAGAACCCCTCACAGTCCGACGGCACCCTCCGCCTCGTACCCACCTCCTCTCAACCCTCCAAAATCTCCCTCCCAACATCCTCGACAACCGGTGCTCCCTCCGTAACCTCCGTCCACGACACCCTCCGCCATGGCCTCCCCTCAACCAGCAGCACCCTCAACTCCAACCACCCTCTCGAAAACCGTCTAAAGAACTGGGACGCCACGCAAGAATCGTTAAAGATGGAAACCCTGAAACGAACCTTTGGAATCGCAGAGCCCGTCAGGAGAGGGATGGAGAAGATGATTGTTGGAGCTGTGAGTTCCCCATCGGATCCTAGAGTCAACTTTTTCCCAGCGAAAAGCTATCTCACAAGGAACCTGCTAACGGCGAATAGGACTTCCGCCCCGCTGTTCTCGGCGGCTCATCGAATCTACATATGGATATCCTAAATAACAGAGATTGCTGGATCGATTGGGAGGATGTATTTGTAGGCGATGGATCGGATGCCGATGTTCCTGATTTCCATACGGAATTCGATGCGATCATGCGTGGGAAGCAGAGGTAGATTAGATTGAAGCTAGATACACTAAAGATCGTATAGAGAAGATATTGTATCAAGATTTACAATAAAATACAATGAAACAAAGTCTTCGGAGCACCGCTAAAGTTCCTTTGAGTAAAAGAAACTTTGCCCATTCAAAGCATGAGGCTATAACTAAGCTGCGATATGATTATGTATTTATATTAGGTATTATGATAATATTATTTCGCCCTTGAGCCACGGAAGTCCAATAAGAGATCCAGACTCCTATCTTTATTAAGGGGCTATTTTTCAACCGTTCCCGGTATTAAATGTCAGACAAAGTCAAGCAGCCAAGCGAATGTCGTCGTATCTGAAGCGCCATATCCAGATCCTTTGAAATCCAAAAACATTCAAATATGATGGCTCGGTCCCTCTGCATTAGCATTATGAGATGCTAGCAGCTTTTCGGGGTGTTTATGGCCGAGCATGGTGTCGATGCACCTAGGAGATGAAGGTAGCCTCGGAGAAGATGATGCCTTCTTCCTCGATTTCCGCATCCCCAACCTTGAGCTGTAGGGTTGCTGGTTTGTAAAACTAAATATTCCTAGTTAGCAAATGAATGTACGCCTAAGGTTTGTGAAGGGCTCACCTGGTAAATGTACGGTCTCGTGCCAGCCGCTGCCGCAACAATACTCTTAACGAACCCAGGGACCTCATGCATGATGTCCACTCTGTCCATCCTCTCACCCCAAACCTTTTCGATAACTGCTGTCACTTCCTTTCCTTCCTTATCCTTACCCTTCCACGTAAACTTTACCTCTGTTGGTTCCGGCCATTCGGCTTCCGGATCGTTCTCCGATTTTGTATGCTCGGCTGTGTTGTCAAGCGTGCCGGTGATGATCTGTCCGTCTTTGGCGAGGCCACCAACAGAAACTCGCGCGGTGCCGTACGATGGTGGGGTGGTAAACTCCATCATGATGGCGGATGTGGTGGGACCCTGAAAGTTTACAAAGTTCCACCTAGCGGCTATAGTCACACCACCGCCAGAGATATTAGCGTACATATTCCTTCTTTCGCATGCCGTATACCGAAACAGAATATATCCCTCGTGGGATCTAATTTAAATTGAAGCTAGGTACTTACCAGCGTGATGCGGCTTCATATTCTGAAGAGCATGAATGAACAGACCCTGTCCGTCGACAGGAATAGTTTCTCCATTAATCACAAACTGACCCGTAACCTTGCACCTTGGCCAGAATGCATGTCTGATCTCTCCCCACGGCTGCTCCGGATTTGTTCCGTATGTAGATTTTCCGTCCTTTCCGGGAGTGAACCCTGGACTTATACGCGTGAACACGAGATTGCAAAAGGCGTTGGGATCAGCCATAGACTTGATCTTGTAGCTTCCACCATCTTCGCTGAGAACTATGGCAACGTTGTCGGCGTAGAAGGAGTACTTGGCCTCGTCAAAAGTATGGTTGGTCAGGGGAACGGACGACCAGAATTTGCTCTCGGGTTTCTTGGGATCGTAGTATTTGATATTAAACTGAGAGGTTACTTTAACGCCACTAGTCCATCGTAAGGAAACTTGTTAATAGAGGTGCAAAGAAACTCTAGCGGTTAGTGGGGCGGGGTTCTCACGGAACAACAACGCTGTAGATGATTTGAGCAATAGCCAGATTTCCAGTATCGGTGACAATGTAAAACACCTGGCTTTCGACGTTCGTACCGCTAGCGACACGCCAGGTGAGGTCATTGGAGGAGGTTAGTTCGGTGTAGTCAGTTCCTTCGGAGCGTTCGAGGACGGTTTGAATGGCTTCCCGTCCATAGATCGGCTCGGCGGTTCCAGCGACGGAGGACATCCTACAGACCATGATATTAGCTCCCAAGTAACAAATATAGAAGAGGCGATAGGGTGAAGCTCTTACACTCCTTGAGCGGTGTTTTTAGCCCAGCTGAACATTTTGGCGACTGTTATAATACGTCAGAAATACAAAGGATGTAGCGCTGGTTGAAGATTTATAATAGAACAATAAGAATACAAAGTCGTAATCTTTTTACAAGCAGAGGAAGACAAGAAAAAAACTTGTTCAAATTCCGTTCGAAACCAAAATTTCAGGAGGCGAGGGAAGAAATAAGGACACGAACTTAGGGATAGGGACAATAACGTGAAGAGGAAGTGGAAGTTTTAGGAGAGGAGAGAGGGAGGAGGAGAGCTTTGCTGGTTGAAGGTTAGCTGCATGCGGGCGTCGAGTAGCTTTGTTGTTTTTGTTCGGCCGGGTTTAGGCGGGTCCACCTTGCTAAGACAGGCCAGCGTCACACGACGTCAGATCTGATATGATGCTATCTCCTGCAACACCTAAAATACAACATGTTCCTCCTACCTCAGTCCCCGTCCTTCCTCTGGATAGTACGTGATTTTTATATAAGATGCCGAGTTTCTTTAGGAGAACCTCCTGTAAGAGTGAAGCTCCCCAAAATCCTATAGCTCCCAAAGCAGTGCCTGTAATTTAGCCGTATAGTTAGACAAACTTACCTTAGATGAAGAGTATGCTTGCACTTGGCCCACCGCAGTGGAAGCCAGCATTTCGGCAGGTGTCTAAGAGAGCACTTGTTACTCCAGTTCGGGACCTTATGTTGTTCCCGAAAAGCTGGTGGTGGTATCCAGATACCTTAGTTCCCAGAAAACTCGCTTCTTAGAGGTAGTTCGAACATCCCAGATCCATCTCATTCAGTTCGAATATAAGAACAATTGCAATGTGGCTATAGAACCACAATTCACATATAGTATATAATGAGGATTCATTACCAACCGACCGAAGTCTGACTTATCTATAGGGTTGAGTCGTATCATGTACTGATAGGCTTCCCCGTTGGGCTGAAAAGCCCATACCATCCCGACTGCGACTGCCCCACATACCTGCAGCAAAAAGACAGCATGATTGTAGAGGCACCATTCTAGAGATAGCCAAACGAAATGGTCTTCGACGTGAGCTTCGTATTAGTTGGTTTCCACGTACAATTCTGGCCGGTGCATTCCCGGCCACGGTAGACCCAGCCGCCATTTCGGGCCTAATCTCTAATAGCTCGCAACACTGTTCCCCTTCACACGTCAGGAAGCGTGGTGGATTTTGGTCTATCACAGATCAGCGGATACGCAGAGGCTATTTGTAAAGGGCAAAGCGTATTTACGAATTATAGTATACAAGACATATCAATCATACATACCACGCTAGCCGTGATAATCCAAGTTCATAAACTCCAAACAAAAAAGCGCGTTAGCAGAAACCCTAATTCCTAGCCTACACTGCTCCAACAGCCAATCCCGCAGCCCGGTCAGCTAAAATGCCCACCAAGTCTCCTCTCTTCATTCTGCGCTGGTAATTTTTCCGCATTCTCAAACGCTGGCTGCTGCGCGTATGTTTCCATTCCAATCATACCGGCTCCGTGTGAATCCCCCATCATCTCCCCAGAGCTTGACGGCACGTGCATCTGCGACTCTCCGAATCTCGAATAGATTTCTGATTCCAGCATACCAGAGCTGGACCTTAGCGGGTAAAATTCGCTACTAGAGGGCGCGGGTGGTATTGGTAGGTCAAGGTCCCTGTTGGTGGTGGATAACAGCTTTCGTCTTCTGTAAAAAATACAGCCGATTATTCCACCCGCGATGAGAGGGACTATGACACCGATAGCGATTCCCGCTTTAGCGCCGGAACTTAACCCTCCTCCATTTCCTCCTCCGGTCTCCTGGCCTTCACCCGCCTCATCACTCTGCTGACCTCCAATTGCGGTGCTTGTACCAGTCGGTTCGCCGCTACTGGTACTTTCTACCCCACTCTCTGTCACCTCCTCGCTCGACTGGGAACTACTTCTCGACTCTGAGGTAGAGCTCGTCCGCTCACTACTGCTGGTAGGGGTAACTTGCGCCGCCGCCAAAAACAACGGTCTAGCGTACGTTGTAACCCAGTACTGACTATTCAACCCTGACTTTTCTGATGTGTATTGCGTCTGCGTGAAACACAACGCCCCAATACCCGTAAACGTCGACCATAAATTCACAGACCTATTTCCCTCAATCCCTATTAGTAACCTAACCTAGGGCATTTTTTTTAAAGAAAAAGAAAAAAGCCGCGGATTGCAGTGTAAAGCAAACCCACCTAGGACAACAAACAACCGTTGAAACCCCACTAGTCTCTAGCCTCACGCTCCCCGTAAACCACCAGGTCGGTTTCCCCGTATATCCATTCGGACACCCACTCTCTCCACCTTCCAGCTCCGGATTGCCATCAAAAATCACACCATCCTTAAACTCGGGCGGACAACAATTCTGCCTCTGCGAAATCCCGCATCCAACGTTGTAAATGAGTTGGTTGTCGTTCGCCGTCGCGGGGGAAGGCGAAAAACAAGCTGTGGGTACTGAAAATGTGGTCGGGATGGCGGGAACGGTGGATAAGGCGATTGTTCTGGGCGGGCTTGTCGAGGTTGAGGTCGGTCTTGAGGTTTGTGCGATTGCGAGGGAGAAATTGAAGGAAAGGAGGAGAGCCAAGGATAGAATGGCCGTGGAATCGCGAGCGGGTCTCATTTTAAAGTGAGAATATTGTGGTGTTGAGGGGAGGGTATAATGAAATGTCGTTATGCGTGCCGAGGCGCACGTTCGCTGCGTCCAAGATCGAGATCGCGCGACCGCAAGATCCGAATGGCGACAGAACACGAAACAGTGCGCTCTATCAAGAAACCAGACTAAAGATAAAGAGTTGCCCTCTCCAGTGGATCCATTAAAGAAAGAGCATAGGATATACCAAGAATATAAAGATCCAAGAATACGAAAGAACAAAACAAGCTTCTCGAAAGAAAAGTAGAAAGGTTAGGTGAATAAGAAGATTAAAGAGAAAAGGAAAAAGGAATACGCCATCCTCCCCGCCGACAAGTCAGCAAGACACTTACTAATTTACAAGCAAGAATTTTTCTCCGAAGCTCACAAATTAAACACAGTCCCTTCCCCTTGAAAGAAAAACAGCGGAGCAGACCATGTAACGGGGGCCAAAACGGGTCTCACCACCCGAATTCGCAATGACCAATAACCTCCACCTGGTCTGGTTGCTTCACGGCCTGGGGTAAGGATATTCGCAACTTCCCCAAACAAAGCCTTCAGGGGTCACCCACACCAGGCAGACACTCAAAAAAACACTTGGCCCAATGGAACATGGTTGCACAAGTAAAAAGTAAGTACTCAAGAAGAGTTCACCATCCGGCTAGGAAGATGCTCCGGTCAGGTCCGCAGCAAGACTAGGGGCCAGTTTAAAAAAAAAAAAAAAAAAAAGATTTGGGGGCAATTTCGTGCGCGCAGTCTATATCGATCCGATTCCTTTTTGTATGTCGAGTCGAGAACATTCATAACATAACGTTACCTTCACAAAAATCCAACACTTTAATTTATAAATTTATACGTAGGTACCCTGCGTTTACACCTTGGCTGCTAAGTATAGCTATGACGCGACAATGACTCGGCTTACGGAATGGATCTAATCAGGTTTTTATAACTTTCATCCTGGTGGGGATAGCTACTTAAGTTTTGAGGTTCTTTGGTGGTACAAAGACGTCCAGAATAGTATATCTAAACGAGAGCGTTCTTTAAAACGCACCTGAACAGCGGGCGGGCAGCTAGGTACCGACTGCGATGCAAAACGGAAATAAAAAATAGTGCAAGAATTGATTTTCTAAAGTACAATATGCGAAAGCACTACTCTGCAATCTTTTATATCTACATATAAGGTAATCAGGGGAACGAAATTACTTAGAGTGATACAAGGAAACATGCATGCATATGGCTTCTATCCTTCCAAACGTACATTCCAAAACACGACAATGCCGCCAATCCTCGAAATCTTCTTTCTCAGGATATCTATTCCTCTGGGGTATCCTCTTCAGCAACCTATGTAAAGAAAGTTTTGATTAGCCAAGTTTCCCTAAAACAGCTTCATGAAGGAGAAATACTTACCCCCTCGTGGAAATTCGTTCCATGGGTCGTCTCCTTAATAATCCCACTTCTGATACACCAATCGCCAAAGTGTTCACCTTCCTGTCTCTCAAGCGCCCACCTCTTAAACATCGGCTTCAAAATTTCTAAAATCTCCTCCTCTTTAATCGAACTCCTATACAGCTTGTTCAGCCTCTGCCCGTGGTAACCCCCACCTAGATACATATTATACGCCCCATATGCCTTTCCAACAAATGCAATCTCCGCAACCCATGGCCGTGCACAGCCATTTGGACATCCAGTCATACGCATGACAATAGAGTCGTGGCGGAGACCAGCCTGTTCCAGCGTGGATTCCAGCTTGTCAATGAGTTTCGGAAGATATCTCTCCGACTCAGCCATGGCAAGGCCGCAAGTCGGGAACGCCACGCAGGCACTAGATGAGAGTCTCAGACCAGAGAATTGCACATTATCAAGTTTGTACTTCTCCATCAGCTCCTTCATCGCTGGCAAGTCTGAGTCATCAACGTTCGACAAGATCAGATGCTGATTTCCGGTAAGCCTAAACTCTCCCTTATGCACCCTTGCAATCTCTCTTAACCCTGTCCTCATTTGAAAGTCCGGCGTATCCTCAATCCTACCATTCTCAATGAAGAATGTAAAGTGATTCCTGCCATTCTCGTCCCTTTGCCAGCCAAACGTGTCAATATTGCTATCGAAATGGAACGGTCGCTCAGGTTCAAACTTCCAACCCAGGAGCTCTTCAACCTTGCCTCTAAAGACATCGACAGTCATATCGTCAATGGTATACTTTAATCTGGCATGCTTTCGATTCTTGCGGTCGCCATGATCCCTTTGGACGAGCATAATCTTCTCACAGGCAATGTGAACCCTAGACTTGTCTACATATCCAAACATGCTACCAGTGCGTGGGTATGTCTTCTTGTTGTTGTGAGTGACACCCATACCGCCACCAGCAAGCAAGTTAAAGCCGGCGAGGTTACCGTCATCACCCTTAATCGCGATTAGACCAATATCATGAGCGTAGACGTCAGTATCATTGTCTATAAATTCAATTAGCTTCCTGGGTTGTATATAGTCTTCCTGTAATTCTAAAACTTACGCGGAGGAATTGAGATGGTGATCTTGAACTTTCTTGGCAAGTAAGTCGGTCCGTAGAGCGGCTCGAAATCCTGAACAGCTTCACCAGCTACCTGTGTTTTCTTGTCATTCTCATCCTGTAGCCAAATCTCATGATATGCCGTTGTCGAAGGTAGCAAATGATTGCTGATCAACTTCGAACACTCCCACACTTGCTTGTGATATGCAGACTTTTGAGGTAAGGAACTGCACATGACATTTCTGTTGACATCACCGCAGGCAGCAATGGTAGTCATCAGCGCCCTATTGATTGCTCTCATAGAGTTCCTCAAGTTTGTCTTGAGAACACCATGAAACTGGAAGGTTTGGCGAGTAGTCAACTTCATCGTCTTGTTACCGAAGGCTTCACAAATGTCATCCATCTGCAGCCACTGAAGAGGTGTTGCGATACCACCAGGTAACCTGCAGCGAATCATAAAGGAATATGCTGGCTCTAAGCCTTGTGCTTTACGTTCGTCACGAAGATCTCTATCGTCTTGCATGTAGGTACCATGGAACTTGGTGAGCTGCTGGTCGGCGGCAGAGATAGCCATTGTGGAGAGATCTTCCAGTCCCTCAACGATGGTTCCTCGAAGGTAGTTGGATGCAATCTTGATATCTTCGTTGGTAATCGGTGGTGGCTCATCGGGGATACCCTCAACCTTGTCGACACCCATAGCAGTCCATAGCTTGGGCTCCCAGTCAGCGTAGGCAGTTTGATAGGTATCTGGGTCCTGATCATCTCCCAAACCGATTTCAACAAATCTTGTTCCACCAAGGACCTCCAATCTGGCATCAAGGTCCTTGGCCGGCTTGTTATAGTAAATCTTATCCTCTTTTCTCGGCCAATAGTGGCTATCTCCCAACCCGAAGACTGAAAAGTTAACACCGGCAAGGTCAATATCCGTGGCATTTTTCACTGCTTCCCAGAATGCTCGTCCATTTTGTGGAAACTCTCCCTGGCCTGCTACGGAGGTGATTAAAATTAAGTTCTCTTCGTTGTTGATATCCTCAATTGGATAGTCATCCATGGCCATGGTAATAGCTTTCAGCCCTCTAGCCTTGGATCGCCGTTGTAGCCTCTTGGCGAGGTTTTCTGCATTGCCACCATCCGAAGCAAACAAAATGGTAATGGGAGCGCCTTCCAATCCTTCAAGCAATTTTGCGTAAGCATCCTTTGCTTTCCTCTTCTGCGCGCTTCGGACCTCAGAACCGTAGGAGCCAGAGATATTCGCGGCAAACACAGGATTCCTCTTCATAAGCTGGGAAATATGGTTATCTCTTTCTAAGAACTGCTTCATTTCGTTTTTGATTCTCTCCGAATCGAGCTCGAAGTTTGGCTGTCCAGTCCTCTCCTCCCTGGTTGGATCCCATCTGTACAAAGGCCAGTATCCGATATCAACCGCTTTCTTCGTCTCTTGAAGTACAGCAAGTGGGGAGTCATCCTCCTTGATATAAGGAAGGTATGCTAGAATCACAGAAGGACCGTTGAATTGGTCGGCTTCAATGAGAGCATGAAGAAGTTGAGTATATGAGCTATAGACTGCCACGGAAGCCACATATGCGTTTCCATAGTTCATAGCATATAACCCAATATCCTTCTTCCGTCTTGCTGCATCTGCAACTGCCTTCTCCGAGTATGGTTGAGAGTCGATAACAAGCATGTTAATATTCTTGCCAGAAGCAATGACATGATGCACACCAGAGTTTCCGAGATCATACGCCCAGGCATCAGATCCAATGAGCCAGTTTGACTCTCCATAAAAATGGGCCTTGTTATCTAGTAAGTCTGACGAGATTGAGCTTCCGTCATTCTTTAATCGTAAGATCAGTTCATCGGCAATCTGAGAGCTCTTTTTCGGGTCGGCAGCAGCTATCAGCCACCTAGCAAGCCAGTCGTTTGGCACGGATGTGACAAACGACTTGGACTTGGCAGCAGCCTCTACCTTTTTGACAAATTGCTCCTTCTTTTCGAGCCTTGCAAGTAACGAGCCGAATCCGAACTCGGGTGTGCTAGCAATAGTTGCGGATATACCAGCGTTCAAACGTCCCAGAGCGTTTGCAATATATAACCTCTGTCCAAACAACTGCTTCAAAACTTTCATGTATGCATTCTCGGTCTCGGGTTGGCTCAGCTCGTATCCAGCCGCAAATTTGGCGGGGCCATCAGATAGCCCAACATCCAGGTTCTGAATAGGTCTCCCAAGCTTCAGATTTTGCATAATGCCTTTGAGAGCCAATTTTAGCGTTGATGGGCTGACATATCCAAGTTGGTACCCAACCAATGTCAAATCCTTCTTGACTGAGGCATCCCCTTTGACTGCTGATAACAGATCCAAGAACACCGGGCCCCATTTTGTAGTTTTCTTCTTAATCTGCTCTAAAACTGCGATCTTCTTGATACTTCTCGGGATGACATCGAGAAATTTCTGGCCAGACCAAGGTCGATAAACTCTCACAACAATTACGCCGGTCTTGGCATAATCTTCTGATGACGCAGCAGAGGCAATCGTTGTAGTTATCAATTTGGCCTTTGATCCAAACAAAAATATCGCGTTCTCGGCGTATGTAGGGCCGTAGTACTCAAAGGGGCGGTATGACCTTCCGGTGACCTGTCGAACAATTTCGAATCCAGCAGAAATGTATTTGTAGATATCGGAAGAATTGACAGGGCGATACGTGGAATCGTGCTCATCGGAGATAGAGTCTGTTCGCGACAGCATCAAGGAGCCTCTTCGAGAGCCGGCATCGCTGAACCCATTAACCCTGGGCGATGTAGGCGACTGCGGAGGGCTTTTGACACCATTAGAATACCCTCCATTTACCCCGTTAACGCCATTGACACCGTTGACACCATTACTCAACGGCAGAGCCCTAGTTTGGGCCTGAACACCGTCTCCAGCATAGAGATGAGTTGCATCGATGGTGGAGGCTTGATACGCCCTAGCAGCCGACCTGTCCAGCATCCTGTCCAGCACCCGCCTATCCTCAACAGCGATCGGATCATCTCTGCTGTTATCAGCCTCGAAAAAGTGAATTACAGCCCTCCCGCTCTTCACGGCGACACCATGGGCCACTATTGCCATATCCTGGGCCTCCTGAACAGAGTCGGAGCGAATAATTGTGAATCCAGCCTGTCTGACAGCTGCGATCTCAGAGTAGTCCGGAAACGACTGGGGTATTAACGACACGTGTATCGCCACGGGGTAGTTGGCGAGTTTGTGGAGGTGAGGGATTGATGGTATGAGAGTAGTCGAGACGGTCAGGATCGAAACCAGCTGGCCGTTTCGTAGCGGGTCGAAAGCCGATAAGAAGGGGTCCGCATTGTATCGAACGACATTGATCTATATCCATCAATAAAAGCCAGTTAGTCGAGTCTCCATGTGTTGTGGGAGTAATGATCAGGTGGCGGTGAAAGTACCTCTGGCAAAGCATCAACATTGCCGCAGATGACGCCTGGAATCTGCTGGGCCGACAGTCTGTCCAGTTGCGATGAATATGGGGTTTTCTGCTTGAGCGACGGTTGGACAGCAATGACCTGGTCGCTGCATAGGTATGCGATTCGGGCAACTAAAACGAGAGCGATTGGTCAGTTCTACAAAACCTCAATTTCAACGGCACAAATGTCAATTGAAGGCCAAAACGTACCAGCAGCCTCTGCACTCTCAAGTGCATCAGGTGGAGGAGCCATTGCGAGGTGTATCCTTCGTTGTGTTATGCCAGATGTTCGGGGTTCGAGGGAGTAAATAGAGTCCTTTAAGAGAGAAGTGGTAGGTTAATTTGGGCGACAACAAACGCCCTGAAATGCCCAAGTTAAGCTCCGCAAACCGGCTGAAATCTCGACGGTTGTCGACAGAGTATATATACAAAAGAGCAAGCAATAACAATTATTCAGCAGACATTGAAGAGAATTTAGACCTCGATGTCCCTCCAGAGGGATTATAAAGAAAATTCGCTACAAATAAATCATCGGGTTCCTCAAGGTGGGTCCCTATTCCTTATGAAGAGGAAAAAAAAAATTCTGGCCGAAGCAACGGGGAAATGCGCCAGGTCCCCCCAAATTTTTAAATTTTTGCCATTCCCGGCGGACATGCAAGCGTAACAAGGCTAGGTCATCATGATGTACTAATCTTCCCGCTTATTGTCACATACTCTTATAAAAAAAATTAGAGATGCTGCAGATATTAGACTCGAGCTCCCCGACTGAATGGCGGGCCTGCTGCCCATTCCCCCAGCTATCGATAACCTGGGCAGCTTTGGGGCAACTTCGCATGTTCCAATTGCCATTTGAGCTCTTCTGATTGGCTAAATCATCGATCACGCAATCCGAGCTATCCAAAAAGAGATTATACGTGAACCCGCCGAATCGGTGCTTTTCGGCGGGCATGCAGCAGCATCGCTGGGGCGTCCGAAATGTTATACAAGAAAAATTTAATTTTTACGCTACAGAGCATTCTCACTCCTAATATTTATCTCGTAACGGGGTCATACAGGCAATAACGCCATATGCAGGGCTGCTGCATGGTGGTGTGGGCGTCCATCCATCTTGTGGAGTGTACGCCCATTGCATTCCTTGATTCTTGGTCTCTTTGCAACACTATCAACACAGAAGTAGAACAGAACCGCGGACCGAGGTCACCAGGCCAGGTGCGGGAGGGCGATTTCCCGCGAAAATACCCATGTCTTGGGATATATATATTGCTTGTGTATATCGGCTCCATCGACTAAACCTCAGGTGTGAACTTTGTAGTGATTAAATGTTCCTCTCCAATATCAATATGCATCGACTATATATCCCGACGCCTAAACAAATCTGCATATTCAAGTAGCAGTCTATACATATACACCTCAGCATCCACCCTCCTTGTCACCTTCCTAGCCCACCAGTCCGCCTCTTCGGCAATCCGCTTACTAATCTCCAGTCCCCTCTTTGTCTGCGACAGGTATTCCATTACCGCCGTAGTTTCCTTCATTCCTAAACTAATTGGAACATAATGGACCCAAGGGAACAATCTGTCGTCATGCCATTGTTGAAATACTGTCATCTTGAAAACCACCGCCTTGCTCCTTAACAGGCGATAAAATCTCCCTGAGAAACTATTTCCGTCTAGATCCATCAAGTAGGCATAGTCATTTTCCAAGCTTTTGCTTTCCAACATTGGTTGACCAAACTCCGCAATTAATGCTCGGATAGCCAAAAAATCGCTTTGGACATATCTTGTCAACTTCGCGTCGATCAAGTTCGGATGCTCCCTAGCGAGGAAAGCAAATCGTACTCTATGCGAATTCCACCAGTTCTGAAAATCCAAATGACCACCTGTCGTGCTACCTCTCCAGTAGAGTTTTCTAATCTTTCCATCAAACATCTTGACCTCATGATTTTCCAGGTAGACTTGTTTGAAATAGTCCGATGACGGCACCACCAGATCCGAAAAAATTGAATTCTTTGCCAGGCTGAAAATCGGGACCAGTTGCTTAATTCCTCGAAACGATTCCGGCAAGTTCCAAAACCCGTGCTGATCCTGGTACTCTGGATGAGCACATATATCCAACGCGTCCGTGATGTTCGATATGAAAGTAGGGACATAACCCTGCCCTTCACTTCCTCCTCTCATGTCCTCGATCACTTGGCTACGGGTCTTCAGTTCTCCTTCATTCCACCCGCACACGTCGTTCACATCCCGCCATATCGAATACTTCGAACCGCCAAAAAATTTAATCTTTTCCTTCCGTTCCGCTTCCATCGGCAGAACGAATGGCTCATCCCACCCGTTCCATAGCATCGTCATTGGTGGTAGCTTGCCAACAAATTCAGTCCAATCCAACAAGTGATGGGTCTGATCCCTGCCAATTCTTGGGTATCTCCCCTGCCCGAATTTCCACTTTTTTATCCGTCTAGGATCAATTTCTCCAACCTCTTGGATTCGCCTTAACAGGACCAAAGGAGGTATCTTGCGGTAGGGTTTCATCGTTTGATGTATGAAATCATAATCGTCAATCACCAGGCAGCCTTTTCTCTTTGCAAATTTGAACCAGTCTTCAAACCCTGCCGGTGGTTCCCTATGATACCGCTGGATGTAGTTCCGCACCGCTTCATCGTAAGTCTTGGATTGTCTATTGATAAATTCCCGGTATCTTGAATACGATTCCATAAACAATTTCTCGATCGGATCCGCAAACTCATAGTCGGTCACGTTCCAATACGAGTGCGCAATAAAATGGTCAGGATCGATGTCATTTGCAAAAGAGCCGACCCATAGCTGTCGAGCTTCTTCCAAATCCGCTTTTCGCTGAGTCGAGAATTGAAGAACCGCGTCTTGGGTTGTCGTGCTGACGAGGACGATTGTCAGTGCAGCGATGCATGAGAGGGAAATGACCATGCGATGTAGTATCCTTTCCATCGCTGCCGAGGATTCGAGGGTGCTTCACCTGCGGTATAGGAGTATTTTGGTGGAGTGGCCACTGATTAAGCAGCCTCGACGTTCCAAGCCACAAAGGCAGCACCAGTGACATGTTTCTCTCGTGTTTGTTGAACGCTCAGGAGAGTTTGGGAGGGTGTTTGTAGTATTTATATAGAATTTATTTATTTTGAGTGAGATAAATTTACGGTGGACAGATTACCGGCGGTCAACCAGAAAATTATTCCTACTTTTATAAAACGTGGCATACTTAATTTGCTATAATCCGGAACATCACCCTTCTATCATAGTCCTTGTAGTATTGTGATGGCTCTGACCGACAGAGATGTTTTCTATGAGCCTGAACTGCAGATTTATTTATTCTCAGAGCCGTGCCCAGACTAGGCGAACACACGCTAAGGATGAAAGTGCCACCATCTATCATGTGGATGTATGTAGTATTCGTTTGCACTGGCTATGATACTCGCTGTGCATTGAGTTTCACGATTATCAACAACACACCTGCTCATCAAAATGCAACAAGCTCAGCCTAGCCTAAGTAGTCTATAAGTCCCCGGGGGGGGGGGGGGGGGGG
>LDUD01000089.1:844720-894017 GCA_012184295.1 Dactylella cylindrospora
TCGCCCTCGAATTACGCTTCCATAGACCTACCATCTGGTATCTCTTCCAACTCCGACTCTGGTGTCTTCCTACACACCAACACCACCCTATACTTTTACACGCCGGAATTTGATTCAACAAACGGCAGTAGTATATGGACTTATAATGCCGAAACCGAACAGTTCGCAGAAGTAACGGTAGATGGAGAAGAAAATGTTCCCTATCAGATATTCCCGGGCGGATTTGCTAGCGATCCGGCGACGGGTAGGATGTATTACACCGGAAGTTATAGAAATTCTCAAAAGAGGAAGAGGAAACGAAGTCTCGATTACAAGATACCGCTTGGCATAGAAGGAAGGATAGAGAGTAGAGGAATAGAGAAACGGGCGCCGAGTAGACCATGGATGCAGATTCTAGACGCTAGTGAAGGAGATAATTCAGCCAAGTGGTTGGAGGGAGCAGGAAGGGGTCCTACCCTGTTGTCTGCTACCCTGCAATACGTAAGGTATGGGAAGAAAGGGATACTAGTTGGGTTTGGAGGGGTTGATGTAAGTCAATCGTCAACATGAATTGGAGTTTGAAGGAAGGTTGCTAACAATCAGGGAAATATGTAAAGCCCGATGATGACAGTCAATTCGCGGACACAAACGTCGCAGGATACCGAGATATGACTGATATATTTATCTTTGACATTGATTCTCAGGATTGGTGAGGATACAATCTTCCCCGACCAAGCTCTGAAACCGTAATGCTAACATGCAGCAGGTTCACCGTCAAAGCAACGGGCGGCAGAAGTAGCAGAGATATCCCAGACGGCCGCCTCAGTTTCTGCTCCGGTGTTTCATCGGCCCCCGACGACTCTTCCTTCCAAATCACCATCTATGGCGGCTACAAGCTTTCCAACGCTGCTGCGACTAACAAAGTCCACGTTCTCATACTACCCACGTTCCAATGGCTGGACGTAACGCCTTCAGACCAATCCCTCGGCGATAGAAACTGGGGCCGTCAATCGCATCGATGCGAAATGTGGAACGATGCCCAGATGTTTGTGTTGGGAGGTATCATACAGGGTAATAACCAGAGGAACAACTCGCAAGTGAACGCCGGGGCTTGCAACTCGACGCATCCTCCATTGCTGGTGCTGGATACTACAACGTTTCAGTGGATGGAAGAGTTTAACCCGAATAGATCGTACAGTCAGCCGAAAGTGGTATATGATCTGATCGGTGGGGAGTAAGTTTTCCTATCCTATCCAAAGCTAATATATCTGAAGCGATATATGATTAACAAATACGCTAGTTGGAGAGGCTTCAATGGTAGAACAGCACCGGAAGGCGGATTCAACAACTCTGCACTCGAGGATATATTCGCAACCACTGTGCGGCGAATAGACCAACCCACCGCATTTGCCGCTCAGAACACTCCGGACCCAACAGCACCACCAACGGACCCAAACCCCAACGAACCAACTGACTCCGAAAAGACAAATGTTGGAGCGATCGCTGGTGGGGTCGCAGGTTCCGTTGTCGGATTATGTCTTATAGGAGCCCTAATATGGTGGTTCCTAAGGAGAAGGAGACGAGAGGATCCGCCGGAGCCTCCACGGAATGAGATGACGAGATTTGAGAAGCCGGAGTTGGAGGCTAGGACGCCTTCTTCTTCTGCAAGAGCACAGGGCACTGAGGATGCATCCAAATTTGAGTTACCTGATGAGACCGCACTGCCGGTGGAGTTGCCTGCAGGGCATGAGAATGGCTCGGGAAATGATAGGTCTGTCTATGAGTTGGAGGCTGAGCAGAGACGGGTTGAATTGAGCAGCGCACCGATATCGCCGGGTGCCAGGGCTACTTGAAATGCGGAACCTTTGAGGAACCGGTGGTATTAATGGAACCTAATATCCTAGCGGATGATCTATCGGTTGTTCATGAAGGACCTCTGTATAATATTATAAGGATCTTGTATGAATTGATGGTAATAGCTTTTACATACTTTCGCTTTCGATGGCCTTAGCGAGCGATGATGCTAGAATTATTCCTAGTTATACGTATTACGATATAACTCACTTTAATCACATCTTTCTCGTACGGTATATACTCTAGATCTCGAGGGGCCTCTAGGCTCTCTTCGATTGTGGCACCCCCGTACAACCCGTCGAACTGCGTTATTTAGATAGTATCTATGTAGTAGTTATATTACTTATATTAATGCACCGCGAAGCAGTATACAATGTATTCGAATCAAAATTCATCGTGGTGGGACTGCAAGCTGGGTATCCAAAATACCACACGCTCAACACCAACTCTCTTGGTTCAAGGGCTCTGCCATGATCATGAGCGACGACGAGCGTTTCTGTATATAAAAACCACACTCCAGCCGCCGTTAGGGCGCAGCGCCGGATAACTTAAATACGTATGCATACCTAGTCAGTGAAATCACAGTGTGCCTCTGTAGCTATAGCAGCATGACATTCATTATTTCAAGTATATAAAAAAAGCAACGCAAATCGAAGGAGCCAAAAAATTTCCCTTTGATTTTCACCATATAATCAAATCGATTATTTTTTAACTAAAATTTAGTAGAACCCTTAATTGAACTTTATACTCCTTTGTGATATATTGGATGTATTGGTTTTCTCTTTGTTTGTAAAGTAAAAATTCTTTTCTTTTTGGTTATTGGTAATTATAAGCGGTTTTAAACGGAGAATTTTGCGCCACAGCGATATTTTGGGTAACTTGGTTTTCTTGGCAAGTTAAGACACGTCGAAATGTGAGGGGTAATGTCTTCCCTTCTCTCTTTTGATATTTACTAATAGCCAAACCTCTGTTCCTCAGTAGCACTCAGGATTACTCGGGGAACTTTGCACAAGAGGGGACTACAGGCATCTAAATATTCCTACTAACCGGATACGATAAACAGTGGTTTTACGCCGTAAACATAAAACTAGTATATTTTCTACTTGATAGAGTCTACTCGTTCGCGTTCTCCAATGGCAATAGTGTTTAGTTTAACATTTGCCTTCGCGTGCCTTCCATATGCCACAGCTATCGAATGGGATGATTTTACCAATAATCTCGCGACTGACCTTGTAAGTTCCCCTTAGGATATGAATGGAGAATATTTTCGGTTGGCATACTAAGCGTCTACGAAGGCGCCTCTTATTACGCTGTTTGGCGAGCAAGTGACAAAGCAGTTCCTGAGCGAATCGTTGAGCATATGGGACAATATAATCTTCTCCATGGCTCCATTAGGGATCCTTACAGCTGTGGTCTCCGCTATCCGAGTTTGTAATAATATTTCGTTGCGGGCATTTATTGGGAGGGCACAGGAAAGTCCAGGAACCGCAGAAGTCGAGCTTCTATCTTGCACTTCGGAGACAACGTCTGAATTATGGCACGAGGGCGGAATTGCACGCGTGTTCGGTGCACCGCAGATCCTAGAGGTGGTGAAATTGGAGAGCAGGGAGGAGGATTACAAAGGGGTTGGTTGCACGGCAGGGATTATGCTCTTTGCCGATGCTTGCAGCGAGAATGGTGCTTGGAAAGCCCAAGGAACCAAAACTAATGAAGACCCGGAAAAACATCAACATCATCGCCCTAATCTCTCGCTTAATATTGGTATAAAACGACAATCTGAGAAGGTTACGTACATGGCCACCGCCCTCGGCTTAGCCCTTCAGACTGGTAAGCACAGATTTTTAAATAGGCGGAAGGTTACTCATCCAGCTAAACTCGAATTAGGAGTCTTGATATATGCAGGCCTTACGGTTTACCGATATCCTACTCAATTCCTAACGGCTGGAAATCTAGCAGAAAACTACGCTTTCCCGATGACTTTTTCGGGAACCATATTGCTCTGTTTTGGCATGTTTCTTTGCGCTTATATTATTGAAAAGAGCACAGATGAGATTCACTATAAAAAGGGGAAGCTTGCGAGCAAAATGTATTGGGTGCAGCCTGGTGGTCAAAAGATTGGTGACCAGGTCTTCGCATCGTTTATCGGGTTTAGTGGGAATGACTGGTATATCAAGTCATCGAGAGCCGAAGGCAAAAACAAGTTCAACGGGAGATTATTGATAGCAGTGACTGCCACAATGCTTGGCTTTATAATACAGTTTGTTGGGTTACGGGCAATGCACGCGTCCGTCATCATGGCCCAACTGGGTGCTACTCTTCTTATGGCAATTGTGAGGGCTGGTCTTCGAACTCAACGTATGGGGGAAAAAACGGATGTAGTAGCGTCCCTCAAGATTCAAAAGGAGAAAAATTTTCGGAACCTTTTAGAAGGATACGAGCTAGATTTTCTTGTTACACAGCTTGAACAGGTCGAGATGCTCTTTGTCAGCGCAAATCGAGAAGCAACACCAGAAGGTAAATTAAATAAACTCTGATAGCCACCAGCTACCTAACATATGACGTATAAGCTTACAACGCTAGATTCTAGAGAGGGTTCAAGAGCACTAAAAGCGAGAGCACGGCTCGCTCGGCTTACTAGCGAAGAAGAGTACGGTCTCTGCTGGGAGGATCTCCGAGTTCGAGAAATAGCAACGCAGCTGCAGTTAGCTATCGAAGGTGTCATGGAAATCTTGTCTGCGAGGTTAGTTAGTGGCAACCCAGGCGCGCGAGAGCGTTATTGGTCGATAAGTATTTGCTACAAGCCTAGCCGCCAAGCCGAAACAGTTACTGGGAAATTCCCTTTCCGCCTTCGCAAGGAGGGTTTAGCTTGGAAGGCGGACTGTCCAGAACTTGAAGCAACTCTAGGAATGTGGGCTTGGTCCCTCCTTCGTCATGGGAATGGTCGAAGAGGTGGTAGGGCGGACAGAAAGAACATACGGCTAATCGCGGAGGCTTCCGGCTCTGGTTTAGACGAAGCCAAAACGTGGTACCAAGTCTGGATCCAGAGAAGGCTAGTGTTGGAGGAAGAAGGAACCATAGTTCGAGACCACCCGGTGTGGAAGATCAACAATCGCGTACTTTTTGGCTGTCAAGCCTCGCAAGGCACAGGACAGTCATTGTACGTACTCACCCAAAATTCGACACTAACTATGTGCGCCCAAGACATTTTCATGTCGTTTCTAGCGGATCTTTTTCAGAATATTACTGACATTGGCGGGGAAACGAAGACCCGCACGCCGTTCGACCTACAGAACACTTTCCTGCTGCAGAACAGTCAGATAGAAGAGATGGCAAATCGGTTCGAAGATAGCGGATTGGGGTCGAGAGAAGACGCCTACATGTGCATTATTCCGTTGTTAATACGAGAATCGAAGCTACCCGGAATCGATGACGTTCTCAATGCAGCTCAAGACCAAGTTAATACTTATAAGAATGATAGCAAATGGGAGGAGGCTGAGCAATTGCTACAGTGGATTTGCTATAGCTCTAGCGTACCCGGAGATAACAAGCCGTACGTAATGCTTGGAGAACTGTGCCGCGCGGCAATGCGACACCCTGACCAAAGGGTCCAAGCTATCGGATTCGACGGAGTTGCCAACATGCTAAAGCGAGCCTCGCCACGAGATCGACACTCAAATATGTCAAGAGTTGCCCACCAGTATGGGTGGATTGGCTTACGCATAGCAACGGAGATAGGAGATGACGAACAGTTGGACAAGCTGAAGCGGAGTGGAGCAACGGAAGATGAAGTACACGACTATACGGATGACTCGAAATTGTACGAGTGGGCTCAAAAAGACAACATAACAGTGGTCAGATACCTTATAGGGAGAGAAAACTGTGATGTGAATTTGACGGGCGATGACGGTCGAACCTCACTCTCCTGGGCTGCACAAAACGGGAATGTTGATATTGCAACACTGCTTCTTGAAAGCGATGCCGACAGAAACATCCCCGATAAAGATGGGCGGACGCCTCTGTCATATGCTGCCGAAAACGGCCATGATTCACTTGTTAGGATGTTGTTAAATGGGGATATAAGCTCTCTAAATGTCGGCGCGACGGACAGTATGAAAACGCCCTTAATATTCGCAGCGCAGAACGGCCACGAGAAGATTCTGAGTATTCTTCTGAAGGAATCCCTAATCAGGATAGAGACTCGTGACAAGGATGGAGATACCGCCTTATTACATGCCGCAAGAGAGGGTCACCGGGGGGCAGTGGAGCTGCTGATTAATAAAGGCGCTGACGTTAACGCGCAAGGTGGTAGTCATAGTAGCGCACTTCGAGCGGCAGCAGAAAAAGGCCACGACAAGATTGTCGGGATGCTGCTTAGTAATGGTGCCGAAGTTAACACGCAAGAAGATGGATACGACGATGCGCTTCACTTAGCGTCGGCTAAGGGCCACGATAAAATTGTCGAAATGTTGCTTAGCAAGGGTGCTGATATTAACGCGAGGGGTAATGGATATCACACCCCACTCCAGAGGGCCTCAGATGGAGGTCACTACAATATCGTCGAGCTACTGCTCAGCAAGGGCGCCGACTTCAGGATGGATGATAAAGGCGAAAGTGCCCTTAAAGAGGCATCGAGAGCAGGCCACGACAAGGTTGTCGAGCTGCTTATTAGTAAGGGCGCCGATGTTAACGAGCGAGATGAATACGGCACCGCGCTTCACCTAGCGTCGGTTAACGGTCACGACAAGATTGTGGAAATTTTGCTTCGCGAGGGTGCTGACGCTGACGCGTACGGTAAATATGGCCGCCCGCTTCAATTAGCATCGGGTGGGGGTCATGATAAGGTTGTTGAAATGCTGCTGAATAAAGGTGTTAATATTGATGCGAGAGGTGGTGCTCCTCTGGATAATGGTACATATAGTGCGCTTGATGTAGCACAGGCCAATGGCCATAGTACAACCACTCAATTACTAATTAGTAAAGGTGCTAACATATATGCTTGTGAGCCAACTTCAGAACTTGAAAAATGGTTGAGTAGGATTTAGTATGACTAATAGATATAATAAGATTGTTAAACTACTACTCTGTGAGAATGCTAATGTTAATGCGTAAGGCGGAAGATACAATAGGGTGCTTAAAGTAGTGTTAGCTAAAGGCCACGACGGTATCGTCCAGGCTCTGCTCGGCAACGGTGCCGATGGGAAAACATCTCAGCGGGCAACCCTGATCCTGTGATATCGTTACGCCTCTCTTGGAGGGGTGACCTCTAAGGCAGCTAGATTCGCCTTGGCTAATGTCTCCCACCAGTGTCAACCCAATTACTTAGAAAGGCATGCATGGGATGGCTGATAATAACCTTTGGTAGAGACTATGTCAACAAGAATGTTTGTTTATGCCAAATCTATTGTAATTAGCCTACTTGATAAGTTGACTGACGAGATTCTAGTGGGAGTTCACCAGGTCCTCATCGAGCCATTATATACAAAACTATCCTCATACAAGAGTACTAGTGATTGACGATATTTCTAGCGTTTAGCAATAAATAGTAGCTCTAGCGCGTCTCGGATGACTGCATTGAGGCAGAAAGCTTCGAAAGGGGGCACAATTCCCAGACACTGTATATATCCGATTGCACGAACAGCTAGCAGCTGAATCTATACATTATTCCATAGCTCATTTCACGTATGTTTTCGATCCGAATAGCAGGGCGGTATATCTAACCTTGTGGATGATGGGATGCCGAGAGGACAATAGAGGTTTGTAACATGAGTCGCATAGCAATTAAGTGCGGCACGAGCTTATATAAAAGAGCATCTCAATCAGTATCGTAGATTATAATTATCTCAATATTGTTGTTCAATTTCAGAATTATAATGCATTCCTCTAATGTCTTAATTTGTAAGCCGTCTTCTCTCCTCGACGTGGATCCGTAAGAGTCTAGCTTGCTACAGACAGGACCTCGTTATACAGTCTTCGTAAGACAAATCTTATCTTGATGTAGGAATCAAAGGAGAACAGCTCATAGCTTATAAGCTCATTTTAGCTATCCAGTCTCTCTATTCTTGTTTAAATGCACTTGCATCTTCCTAGAAGAGTATTTTAGAGAAATTTCTTGATCTCAGAGAGGACCTCTCCAAATTTGAAGGCTCATTCGCATGGTATTTCAATGGTTCTGCGTGGTCAACTTTCGAAGCTTTCTTTTGAGATATAATATGATGGTGAAAACAGAACATATGAAGCGGTTCTGAGAGCAGAGCACATGGCCACGCATGGTGTACTCATAGCGCGCTACGCTTTGAATCGCCTAGTATATGACGCTAGAATAGCCGTCTGGAACGCATTGAACGCTCCTCAGTCAGACCCGTACATTGCTTAAGTCCAGGTCTCCTTGCCGCTTCGTCGGGTGGTGTTTCCAGTGGCGGTAGCCATTCTCGCACTTCTTATCTTCTAGGCAGGCTAAAAGAGCCATGCCACTTCTTGATTGTATCGTCGCTAGTTTCTCCGTGCACTGAGAGCCACACTTCTGCTAGCTATAGCAATTCGAGTAACGAACCTAGCAAGGTATTCTAGCGGAGATTGTTCTGGCAAAAGCGTCGTCTCATCCATTTCTCACCACATGACCAGACTCATTACTTTCTAGCTAGAATCCACCAGAATGATTGAGCTCTGCACTTAATTATCTGCAACATATCGGACTTACCGGTCTTTCCTTACGTTTTAATTAGTCTGCAAAATAAAATTTTATTTCCTCGGCAACTCATCGCATCGAAATCGTCGGCTGGCCGCGGTATTGGCAAAAACGGCCGGAGATCCCCCACAACTGCTAGCAAAGGCAACCAATGAGCGAGCCCGCATATGCGGAAGGTCTCCTGTTCTCCTTGCGGATCCCGGTGTCACTCGAGGCAAGAAAAGATAGGTCACAGGTACAAGTTGCAACAACTTGCTTAGCTTTTTTCTTTTCTTTTCTCCTTTCCCGCTTGAGGGGCTCTCGTGCCTACCTGCTCAACTGGAACAAGAGCTGGAACCTGGGTGCCCCAGGTTTCTTATTAATCTTTATTTTAGTTTCTTAAATTTTTTGGGTGGCTTTGTGGAGATGAAATTCTTTTTCTTCAAGTCTTCCCCCACCACTATCTTTTCATACACTTTTTTTTCAGAATGTAGATTTCTTTGATACTTTCCTTTACAGAGGCTACAATATCTCGAATAGATTGGTTTCTTCAGCTTAAAAAATACAGCTTCCGTCGTGTATAAAATTCTTCAAATTGGCGTTCGTCATCGGAAGCATGCATGTGATCCGATAGCACCTGTCCAGCTGCCTTTGCCGCCGAGTGTGTTGTTGCCATCCGACGTCACTTTTTCCAATTTGTTTTCCTTCGCCTTTCGGCTCAACATTTCTGTTCACCTCTTCTCTCCTAATCCTCTTCCTGTTCCATAAACATGAGCATTAGCATGCCGCAGTCCCAACATGGACCGCGGTTACTATCAGACTCCCAACCGATATCCTCGATTTCTCAGACAGACACCGACGGCAGAAATGCGGTAGCACAACCTAGGCGGAATACAAAATCCTTGGACTATGTTATCCGAAGCGGTGTTGCTGGTGGATTAGCCGGCTGTGCGGTAAGCACACACAACTCTCTAGTTCCTCGATGCCGACAAAGCCACCGGAAGACGAGAAGACTAATGTTCATGTAAAATTAGGCCAAAACATTAATCGCCCCTCTCGATCGCGTTAAAATCCTCTTCCAAGCCTCCTCCCCCCAGTTTCAAAAATACACCGGTTCCTGGTTCGGCTTCGCAAACGCCGCCCGCATAATCTACAACCAAGATGGCTTGATCGGTCTCTTTCGCGGTCACTCCATGACTCTCATTCGAGTTTTCCCCTACGCCGCTATAAAATTTATCGCCTATGAGCAATACCGCGCTATTCTCATCACCAGCAAGGAACAGGAAACCATGATTCGGAGGACGTTGAGCGGAAGCATGGCAGGCGTTACGACTGTTTTTTTCACGTATCCGTTGGAGTTGATGAGGGTTAGGTTGGCGTTCGAGACAAGAAAAAACTATAAGTCTTCGATATCGATGATATTTAGGCAGATTTATCACGAGCAGCCGCCTAATTTATTCAGCGCTAAGGCTGCATCGCCTGGGGTTACCGCTACTCTAGAAGCTATACCGCGACCACCCCTGGCCGGTCTAGCGAATTTTTATCGCGGGTTTACCCCGACGCTGCTGGGAATACTTCCTTACGCTGGTACTTCATTCCTTGCTCACGATATGATTGGTGATGTTCTGCGATCTCCTCCGTTTGAAAAGTATTGCGTTGTTCCAAACACTGGTTCCAACGAGCTTCCATACAGTCGATCTCATAAGACGAAACTCAACACCTGGGCGCAGCTGTTTGCTGGTGGGTTTGCGGGATTGCTAGCGCAAACAGCCAGCTATCCGTTGGAAATTATTAGAAGGAGGATGCAGGTTGGCGGAGCGGTTGGAGATGGAAGGGTGGTTGGCATTGCAGAGACGGCAAAGACGATATTTAGGGAGAGGGGATTTAGAGGGTTTTATGTTGGTTTGAGCATTGGGTTTGTGAAGGTTGGCCCAATGATGGCGTAAGTTTCCTCTTTCTGTGGGTTGTGCTGCGGTGAAACGGATTCGGCTAACAAATTTATGCTATAGAACTTCGTTCTTTGTCTATGAGCGAAGCAAATCATATCTCGGAATATAACTGTCTTTTTCGGTTTGGAAGAAGGTGAAGATATCCATCCTAGGGTAGATTAGGAAGAGCATCGTTTATACATTTAGCTTTTTTATGGGATTTGGTTACTTTGGCGTTCTGGAGGAGTTGTTTACGTTTTGAATTGAATATACATTCTGATCGTTTTGTGAATGTATAAATGTATGTATACGTGTACATGACCAGCGTCTCTACATTACCCTGAGGGAATGAAACGGCTTTTATCACTCTTTAAGTATCAGATCTTGTAGAATTTGGGACTAGAAACATCACTCTAGATTGGGTTTTTTTTAGGCTTTTAGAAGGTAACATACAAAACCGGTAAAGAAGAAACGATATCCTTTTTAAACGCCAATGTGATCGCTAAAATCGATGCAATGATATAAAGAAAGAGATAAGAAAGAAGTAGAGAGGTAGGGTAAGGGATTGGGGTATCGACATTATCCCGATGGTACAGTCTGTAAGGGTAAAAACAATGATGCAAATATTGAACGAAGGGTGTCAAGAGCAAAGAAAAGAAAAATGTAACAAACCCAACACCAAAATCAACTATAACGCCGTCATGTGCAAAAGATATTATCCCCAAATTTATCGGTCTTTTCAAAAATTCATTAATCCACCTTCTCTACATTCACCGTCACTTCAAAACCTGCGGACATTATCATACTCATTCAACAACTCTCTCATCTGCCTCTCTCTAGCCTGCTCTCTTTCTCTTTCCCTCTCCCTCCTCGGTCGAGGATTCGAAGGAAGTCCACCCCCTCCACCTTGCTTAGCCGCTTGTCCTTGACTTGCCGAACGGGAGTGATTAACGGTGACACTACCCCCATTGGTCGCGTAGGTAGTTTTCTTCTGGCGTGGTTTTGCTTGAAAATTTTCGCCATTATCGTAAACGGCCACAGCAGCTGCCGCAGCAGAGGTGACTCCTGGCACACGTCCCGGTGCCCCCAACCTCAGTGGGACGACCTCCCAATCTTTTGGTGGTGGCGGCGGAGGTGGCGGGGTAGCGTATCTATCCACATTCACCGGGGCGAGCCTCTTACCGGAGCTAACATTGTTGACCATAATGTTATGCGAGGAGTGTGATGGGGTATAAGACCAGCTATCCGATCCTGCGTTAGAATGTGGTTGGGAGCGGGAGGTGGATGGACGGCTATCGACCCGCTTTGGATATGGCCGTTGGGGATTATAAGCATCTGTAGCAGACTGGGATGTTATACTGCTATTCCGGTGGAGGATGGTGCTGGCATCGTCAGAGATGTAGGTATCCCTATAACTATCCCTATCGTCATCACTGTCGCTCTCGTAGCTGTCGTAGCTTCCTGTAGGGGATGAAGCTGCGGTGAAAGTGCTCGCGGTTTGAGGCTCCGGTTCTTCGTATCGATTCCTTGGGGGTCTGGAGTTTGGATTGGGGTTCGCACTGGAGCTTTCGTTTCGCTGGTGCGTGTGAACTCGGAGTTTTTGGCCTCGGGTTCCTTCTTCAACCCTGTTGCCCGTTGGTCTTTGGTTTTGATTGCTCCGGTAATCGCCTCTACCCTTCGCTTCCTCCGCGTCGTGCTCGTATAAAACTTTTCCGGGGACTTCAAACTTTGGCATTGGTGGTCTTTCTGGAACTGCAGCTACGACTAACTCCCTAACCTTTGGCATCGGCCCCTGCTGTGGTCGTTGGTTCTGCCCCTTCGGCGGCACCATGTACTGCGCCATTGGCAATACGCTTACAGGCCGTAAGTTCGGATTCGAAGTAACCTCAATATTCATAGCTGGCTGAGCTTCCACACCGCCCCTTTTCCTACCCTTTCTTCTGTCCCTATCGTTTGAGCTTTGCATCGGCATCGTGCTCACTGGTCTCAAACTCGGATTCGACGTAACTTCGATATTCAAAATAGGTTGAGCCTCCACATCCTCACGGTTCTTCGATTTACCGTAATTGCTTGCAAAAGTCCAGGTGCTCCACCCCGCATCGGATGTCGGCTGATTTCCGCTCCTGGGGCGTTGATTGGGGTCCAGGAAACGTGGAGCGGGGGCTTCGGGGGGCTTTTGCGGTTCTTTGGGTTCTCGACTGCTAGGATTCGTGATTTCCACCTGGATATTTTGTGTAAATTCCCTATGGGTGTTGGCGACGGGTAGAGGAGGTGATTTCTTTCGGCGGTAGGAGCAGTATACTGATATGAGAAAGATGAGAAGTACGGCAGCACCGACAGCGATACCAGCATAGGACATTGTAGCTAGCGTGGGAGCTGGCGCAGGTGCTTCTGTTTCCGTGGCGGAAGGGCTTGCAGAAACAGCTGAAGATACATCGTTTGAGGAAGGGGGAGCGGTAAAAGATGGAAGAGTAGATGTAGGTATTAGCGAAGGTTCCGATAGTGAGGTATTGATCTCAAGCGTAGTTGTTGGGGCTTGTGAATGTATTGGATGAGGGTATAAAATGAGGGAAAGGAGCGCAAGCGGTAGGTAAGCTCGACGCCATGGCTGGTGTAGCAGTGCCATGACGCCGATATGTGTATCTGGTATCAAAGTTGTCCCGCGGACCAGATCCCACAAAGCGGGTAACTGTCGAGGTTGCTTTACCTCGACGGATATTTCTCCACCTAGTGTCGTATATTTAGAGTACCTGACTCGTATAAATATTGCTGTAAAGTATAAATCAAAATGAATCTATGCGTGGGTGGAGTCGTGATCTAGCCCCAAGCTTCGTCCGAGAGCTTCCAAAATTCGAAAAAATCAGGATTTGAAAGATTAAGATAGAAACTGACAAGAAAATACCGAGCTTGTACCCAAATCTAAGATTATGATTATGAAGGAGGGGAAAAGATCGAGATACCAGGTATAAGAAAGAATGCTTAGTCAATAAGGCAGAAGGGATCTAACGATATAAAAAGCGAAGTTTGTAAAAGAAAAGCCTTGCCACCAAACGTTCATTCATGCAAACATGCTATCCATAAATATGAAAAGAAAAGAAAAATAATAATTCCAAAACCTCAATCAAATGCCAAAAGAATCAAGCTCCGTTTCACAAGAAAAATTCTTTTCCCACCAACATGTGCGGATACCTCTACTTAAGTTATATTAATCTCGCTGGCACTTCTTCTTGCAGATCCTCACCATAACCCGAAGCAGTTAAACTCCCCTGTCAAAAAGAAATTCCCTTGTACCACGATCCGCCCAGATGCTCGATAACCCTCCAAAACCCATGGTGGGTTAAGAAAACCCAAGCATTTGGGAAAGGGATGGGCGTGTATAGGATTGGCAGAAATTCCATGACAGGTGCACATGGACATGGGTATTGCTATAATTATACCTATCTTTCGCCATCTATCCCACCGCCGTTCAAGGGTGCTTTTCTCGCTTGAAAAATCGAATAGCCATATTACAAAAAAAAAAAAGGAAAGAAAAAAACATGAATCGGAGCCCAGATCAAATGTGCATGACAGCATGGCTATTTCTCAAAATAAGAAACAAACGGAAAACAAACCAACTATCCAACCAAATTCCCTTCTGCCGTCTCCCGTTTCGGTTCCCTGGTCCATACCCCGGGTAGAGCCTCTCTCTCATACATTTGTTGTACTGTTGCAATCCCTTTCGTTTGGCCCTTCGAGAGGTAAGCAGAAAAGAAAACAAATGTGTTGCTCACGTCACGGTCACACTTGTCTGGTTTCACGCAGGGCGAAAAAGAAAAGAAAGCGTGGGCGCTTACCGCCGCATTTCGTTTCTGCAGGCCCCGAAGGGGTGCAGAAACTCTAGTATCCAATGATTCCATTGGACGAGGAGCCTCGCTGTGTTTGAATGGGGGAGAAGAAAACATTGAGCTCTTGGGGTAAATAGATTTTTTCTGTTGGGCGGCTGTTCCTGCAAATTCATTTGCTTGTGGCTTTGGAAGTCTGAGGAACAGGTGATTTGATATATTTAAGACGCTTTTGCCCTCGGGCTTTCTCCTCTTCTTTCCTTTTTTTTTTTTTTTTTTTTTTGAAAGTTGGGAAAGAAGATTCTTTGCTGTTCCACATCCGTGCAGGCTTTTTAGATCCAGATTTAAGGCTAACAGAATAAATTATTGGCTACTTACAGGATGCCCTCGCAAGCATTGAAAATATATCTCGATCGCAGTGTCAACATGTTAGCTATTCAAAAACCCGGCGATGCAGAGTATAGAGTTATTCCGAATCGGGTAAATTCGTGGCACAGCTGTTGCATTTTGTGGAGAATGACTGTGTTGCCAGCCACCTTCATGCAGCCTTCCAGCAATGCAAATGGATCGAGAGGCCGAGGCAGGCAAATGCAAGAATAGGACCCGAGATAAGGTTGGGTTTCCGGGTAGACGGGAGTATGTGCCTGGAATTCTAGATTTTAATTTGCCTTATAGTGGCTTGCGTTGGTTGTGTACATGTACATGTATCCGTCCGTCTATAGGGAAAATGCGTTAGTGCGCAGTTCGTGCACGTTGGTAAAGCTATAAAGTTATAAACCAAATATTAAAATACTGTTATACGCATACCGAGATATTAGACTTGGAATAGATAGTACACATATGTGTGTGACTAGGAGTAGTGTCCTTACCCCACCGCTGCTTAACGTATAACACCGACTTACTACTTCACCTAGATGGCTGGATTCCTGCGGCAGTTGGTCACGTTGCCACCAAAGCTAAGGAATTACCCGAGGTGTTTCCAAATATAACACCCTTCTACTCCAAGACGATTCTAGGATTGCGCCGGGTCGAAATAATTAACGGTGATTTTCTTGTACGCATTTCGCATAGCAGAATTAGCAAAGCTCTATCTACACTAGCTACTCTAACAAGAAACCCCCCAAATTCGCAAGAAAGAGCAACATACACCCCGCAGAAAACCCGCCACTAACCCGCTAGACTTTCCGCATTTTTGTTTTGTTTCTAGCGGCAGCGACGCCTTTTCTTTCTACTTCTCCCTCCCGTTAATAAGGAAACGGCTAAGGTCCCATAAATAGACACACTGAACAAACGACGGTTACTAGCAGCCAAATCCTCTCAACCACCTACATTTCGCATAAGCCGCCCCGCCCGCTCTTCCACCACTAAGCTTGTTTACTTGGCACCTTCGAGATCCAGTTCCCCCGCGCGGTTCCTGTGGAAGGGGATACCCTACCCAAAAATCGTTTGTTTTGCATGGCTTCGCTATACGAAATGGCTGAAACCTTGACCAAATATAATTCAATGCTCGATCCCCATTGACTTCATGGTAGATCCAGAGGCAGTATCTCGCAGTTAAAGTCGTGCCGCCTACACGCATACGCATGCTATTTGATATGCAATTAAACTCCGCTTTATCACATTTCTCAGCCCGGGGCTTCCTACGCTGATAATGGTTTAGCCGCTGAATTTCCTAAATAGGTAATACGGTCTCCATCAACCAAATTCATAGTCTAAGCTATGCCAGATAAAGCATTATAGGATGCCCAAGAGCTCGACTTATCAACCTATATAGTCTGTGCGTGCGAGGTGCTACCGCTACAGTGTTTATGTTCATGATGCCCCAAAGGGGCTGCTCGAAGGATTTCAAAATTTTGGCCGCACGGTTACGGTATTGTGTATTGACATCTACTTCTACCTTGCGGTAGGTTCAAAGCCATAATAGTGAACATGAAGGATCATAGAAACGAGTGTAAAAGAAAGTTAAACGCTCCAAAAGAGAGAGAAAGTAAACAGTCATGGTGACTAAAAATAACGTCGTCGTGAACTCAAACGCAAAAAAATAATAATAAGTGTTTTCGATGACCTAAAGCATCTCCATGCATCTTTGCCATCTAATGAATCCTTTGATTCATCGAAAATTATATCCATCACCTTCCGCCCGAAAAGAGTGGTTACACGTGTCACATGTTGTTAGTGTATACGACGGATCGGTTTACACGGCTTAGGCGTCACCCATTGCCAAAGTAACGATCAAGTACCTGTAGCCCATTAGTTAGCAATGATGTCTACACATTTTATGAACCAGTATCAAGAAAGGCACTTACACATTCAACCCCGCGATGAATCCCCAGACAACGACCGCAAACGCACAGGTAAACCAATTGTTACTCATATCTACCGTGCGTCTCCTAACCTCCCCGCCTTCAGCGCTACCCTCATCGACAATGATCTCACCGTTCGGATTGGCAACTTGCATGTACTGAGCCCTGCAGGTCAACCATATGAGCGGCGCAGTGACGAACGGCAAAATAATGCTGAGCGTAACTTGACTAGCGTTCAACACCTCCGCAAGACCCTGACGACCGACAACTCCAGCAACAACAATCGATGGAAGAATAGCAATGCCACGAGTAATCAATCGACGGAGCCATGGTCTCATCCTCCAGTTCAAGAAACCCTCGGAAACCATCTGACCTGCAAGTGTAACAACCACACCCGCGGATTCACCTGAGAACAAGAGCGCAACGGCAAACAGAACACCGGCAGCTTTACCCAGGTTCTCAACAAGGAGGTTATAAATGCTGAACAAATCTGCGTCCTCCGCTTCCGGAGTATCAGAGAGGGTAGCTGCGGACACAATAAGGATTGCAGAATTTGCAAACAAGGCGCAGGTAAAAAGCGAAACCGCCATGTCTGCGATGCAGAATGGCATGGTGTGGTTGATCGCGTCAAGGGTTGGGACGTATTTACGTTCCACGGAGACGTCGGTGTCTTCGGTTGCGACGGTCGCGGTGCTCTCGTTTGCATGCCACTTATCAAACTCCTTCATGCGGGCTTGGACGATACCTGACCCGAGGAACAAAGAGTGAGGCATTACAGTAGCACCGAGGATACCGCAAGAGAGGTAAAGACCTTGGCCGCTAGCTACGGTCTTGGATGGGAGGTAGCCTTTGAAGACTTCTCCGACCGGGGTGTCTTCGATGTGTGCCAATTCAATGGAGAAGCAAATGATGACACCGAATACTAGGAGGGCGACAAAAAATTCGAAGAAACGAATGCGCTTGACTGGGCCGTCTGAGTTGTAAAAGAAGAGAACTATGAATGTATCCAAAATCGTAATGGCACACCCAGCTACCAGAGGAATCTTGAGTAAGATGTTAAGTGCGATCGCGGAACCAATGACCTGGCCAATTATTAATCAACTATGTCCTCGACTCTTCATTACGGACGCAACTTACTTCAGCCATATCTGTGGCAATAATAGCCGCCTCTGCGAAGAAATACAAAATGTAACAGAGCCATCTCGGAAAGTTTCTCTTGCAATTCTCCGCGAGGTCAACGCCGGTGACACTACCAAGCTTGACGCAGAGAGCTTGCAAGAAAATAGCCAGGACGTTTGCCAGCAAGATAACAAACAAATGCGAAAATCTGAATGCGGCACCAGCAGCGACCTACATTAATGTTAGCTAGATACTCTAAAAATCGATTACCACTTTGGGCTTTCTACTTACATCGGTAGCATAGTTTCCAGGGTCCATATAAGAAACAGATATCATAAAACCGGGTCCCATAAAGCGAACGTATTTGAAGATCACCTGAAGCCCCTTCCTCCAGAACGAATCACCTGGCATGCTGCCACCTGCTGGTGGCTCTCGCCTCCCAGCGCTAGCAGCAAGGAACAAGACTCTCTTAGCCCTCGTAGTAGCCCAATTCTCCTTCTCCTTCTCCTTCCCACCACTAGGGATCTTCTCAACATGGTGCAAACCACTCTTCTCACTAGCGTTTCTAGTTCTCAAGGAACTAGAAACGCTCCCCCTCCTCCCCTCCCCCACCGCCGTAATTCCGGTGGTATTGTTGTCGACAGAAGAGTCCGTTGCCCCATCTCCACCGGCTGAATTGTCAAAGGTGTTGATACCACCGGCACTGGCATCGTTACGCCGGTTCATGTTGGAGATGTTGTTCATGTCGGAATTGGTGGTGAGGTCCGCGGGGAGGTGATTTGGCTGCTGATTGTACTCATCATGGCCGGTCGTGTCGTCGACACGGGATGGGCCTTTTGATATTTCATATGATATTAGTATGTCCCTTTTTTTTTGCAATTTTGCCTTCAAAGTTCCAATTTCATTTGTTCCGTTTTGCCAGATATGTTTTTGTTTCACCCAGTTTTCGTTGCGGCAATTAATGTAGACATCTGCTTATCGAAAAGAAAAATTTTTCCGTTCTGCACGATGATATCGATACAAATCGGGATCCACTACTTGATATATTGGGAATGGTGTCGGGATCGGGAGCTGGCGAGGTTGTCTTGTGAATGATACCAAACTTGCGGTGCTCCTCGGCTGGCCGGTTTGCGGCCGAATCAAGGAAAATTATACATCCTTGCCTCCGAACCCGTTGGAGCGAGATAAGAGAAAAACATCTAGGCAAAAGAAATAAAATGAGGAAATTACAACTTACAATTCATTTTGAAGGGCCGAGAGAGTTAGATCTCAAAATCTAACTACAAAGCCAAGTTGCGATCGAATGCTGCAAGAAATTAACTACGAACAAAAAAAAAAAAAAAGTTGGTCGAAAAATACTGTCAAACGACCTTGAAGAACGAAGAAGCAAGAGTGGTCGAAACTCGGGATGGAGATGCTTCTTAAGGCAAGTCCAGAATGTCTGACCAGGCTGAACCAACGGATCGGAAGAAAGTAAACGAGAAGGGAAAAAAAAGTCTCGCAAGTTCTAATATCAACCAAATGCTTGACCGTATGCACGGCCCGGGATCAAATGTCACTGATAAAAGGGAATAGAGAAGTAGGGTGTCGAGAAATCCTGCCAAGTTGGTCTACTGGGGTCAGCAATGAGGTAGCACCGAGCTAGAGCTCTGACGAGAGCTTGACTGTCAATGCGAGGTGATATCCAGATATCCGGAACATCCAATGCAATAACTGTATCTTTTATAACTTGGAAGATAACGATAGACGGAAAGTTGGCGAAACGGCCGCCAGCGTGCACCTAACTTGGGTGCGAAAAGACAATGTTATGGAGATGGAGACGACTCTAGTGGAGTTAGCGACCGAAGGCTTTGCCTCCCGCAAAAAACAAATACAAGAAGCTTGACTACGAAAGCCGAAGAGAAAAAAACTGGCTGGGCTAGGATCTAGAAACGGTACATCGAAGCTTGTCTTGCAAAAGAGGACAGAAAAGCGAGATCTTGCATGCCCAAGCCCGCCCGCCAATACCCAAATTTTCCTTTTAAGCTTCCCAAGGAACTTTTTTTCTTGTCCTTTCAATGGCAAGGAGCTCGTATTGCTTCCAGAAGAGACCAAAACGAGTGGTGTGCAGCTCAGCTCAGCCTGTTTTTGCCAACGTCTCGCCCAATCGGGTTGTCTTACGATGCAAAAAGTTTGGTACCGCTCACCCGTTTTGGGCTGGTCTGGCGGAAAAAAGGCTCACATGAGAAACCGTTTAGAATTTGCTCTTGTTGGGCTGCAGGTGTCGACTCGAAGGCCGCATGGGTATAAGGTATACGAGCTCGAGATGCATAGACGAAAGGAAATTCCCCTTCGAACTCTTTCGGCTCGTCCTCAAGCCATTGTAGAATTAAAAGAGAAAGTGATCTGCTTCTAACTTCGTGATCTTTCTTTGGTTGGTCGAGACCCTCAATCACGCCATAGTCAAATGGAAGGTGTTAATGTGATAGTTTGCGGGAGGTGCAGCTGCAGTTTAAGCTTATATGGCACCTTTCAACTTTGCATTCTAGGAGACTTCAAGACGGTATACCGTCGAGTTCCCTCAATTATTCAATTGAATTCAACTAGCTTTGCAACCCATCCAATTGGATGTCTTTGAGACTTGAATTGGAAGGGAAGATATTGGTTATCCAAATTTGGTCGTGAGGGGTAGCCTTGGCCTCATCGTGCAATATAAGTACTTAGGTACTTAGGTACTTGCTTAATAGCTCGGATTTTATAACTTGGGTTCCGAGATTGCGCAGTACATGCCTGAGAAATATTTTAACCACAACGATTGACTAATGAACTCGCCTTAATTGGCCCAAATTTGAGTTGAGATGAGATCAGTAGATGTCAACTCGTTAACTCGAAGTAGTAATCTCGTGTGTTGAGTGATCTGCGATCTGCTTCTTGTTTGTTCGGCTACAACGCATATCCAGATCTTCCGAAAAATAGCACAACAACACAAAGTGCACAACACAACAGAACCAAAACCGTAGATGCCGCTTTCACGTATACGAGCCATTACGGTGAAAATTGGGAGAAGTCCAAGTGCCAGGACCGAATAGCCTTAACTTGCTAGGACCTAGACCCAGCTTGGAAGGGTAGTGAATTCGAGCCTCATAGTCATGTGGTATTCTAATGATGGCCATATTTATTCTGTACGCGAGATTATGGAGCTTACGAAAAGAATATGCATAGGTAAGAATGGATCAGGCCCAGCCCATGTGAACAACTATGTGAATATGCCGAATAATTCGAAGCAGGAGGAAAAGCGCCGCATCTCCGTCCCCTTTGTTTGTTGCTGCTCTTAGCAAATCAATAAGGCTGAAAGCCTCGAACCGAAATCATGTGTGGCTTGATGCAAAATCGAGATTCTCTTGCAAATACGTATGTTGAGGTCGTATAACATCGCATACCGATTTCGGCCTATATAGCCACGCAGATGAGAGTGCTGATGTTTAAAATTTAATGATTCCGCTACGTGTATCGCGAATGAGACATTTCAATTGAGACATTTGTATGTTGTTAAGATCCACCTTGTATTCTCTTTATCCGGCGTACCGATAGCAGTCTGAGGTTATAAGGTTAAATATCGATCTGTGACAGTGGAGGCTTGTCCTACCTGAGGACGCCACCACAACGCCTATTCGAGATAAGGGTTTCACAAAGTTGTCTCGGTTGACTTTTTGAGTAATTCTGTTACTCAGTCCCCATGTCTTTGTCCCTATCGAACGAGATATACGTGTATAGCATGGTGGATGGACCTGGAGGCCAAAACTACAAGGAAGCAAAAATGCGCCGTCCCCTGGCCAATTAAAGCTAGGAACTGAAGGGCCCTCATATTTCTACAAAACCCACCCCTCTTCCGCGTTGTCCTGATGCACGAAGCATGTTCGCGGTCCTTTGGGTCTGCAGAACAGGAACCTTGCATCTGACACAACATCGAATAACGCGAGGCCCTATGCTGCACGTGGAGTAGGTTTCGTGCGAGGTAGTGGGCCGTGTTAGGCTCACATTTATTCGATCGGAATAACAGCGCCGCCCGTGGGTGGCCACCAGTGGAGCTCTATGTGTATGTGGATTTAGGTTGCGGGTAGTAATACGGGCCGCTTCCGTAGATGCCCTACTTGACGAAGGTCGATTTAAATGTACAACTAGCTGAATTGGCCGCAGAGGTGTTGTTTTCGACAAAGAATTTTACATTCTTCGGATTTTCTTCGGTCTCTTGCTAGCTCTATCACCAACATGCAACACATGCACCGCCGGCGTGATATATATATGGCCTAGCCGGCCTAGGAGATCTCGACGATTGAGTTCTATCCTGTCGCTTTTTACTTTATTTGATTTTATATTTCCGCTCTATTTTATATATTATTATATTAATTTATAAAACTTGATCACATTCGCGGGGGGCTACAAAGATACTGGTTTGATAGAATTGCATTGATTGTTATATAAAATATCAAAATCGCATCTCGCCGATAGACCCATTCGCCCTGTGCGAAGAGTCCAAGCGTATGCAGACCCCGGAACAAAAATTTAAATCTTTGCTTCCTATTCGACAATTGCTTTAGGTTTTCCGCTGGCTTGCATCTCCAAAATGCTTAGCATCAATATCCGACCTTTAAACCCCGGAAACGGACTGTAAATTGCGATGGAAAACTCTGCCACCTGTCCCAAATCTACCTAGTCGCGTGAAGATCGATCCTTTCTGTGCAGCTGTGTAACAACAGAACTTTATGTTTACTCATCAATTATCTTGGTAGCCGATTTCCGGCGACATAGCTGTATATACGGAGCGACTAGCATTATCAACAATAGCATGTCAGGGTGGTATGTTTTAGCGACCATTGTCTCTAAAGGATAAATGTTCGGTGAAGCTTGGCCATGTAGAGTTTAATTTTGTCCAATGACAGCGGCAGCGCGACTTCGGGAGCGGGAACGGCAGAGCTAACAAGAGAGCCCCCCACTACGTATCTCGCAGAAATAAGTACACTGTAAAATATTTTATTCTCCAGTGACTGGAGATGTATATATTAACCATTTATACCTATGCGAGCGAAGGTGAACAATCTTGAAGAGCGAATATGGGCGAAGGTTGCTTTTATACCACGGTCGCGGTCGGGGTTCATATTGAAAACTAGAAATCTTGCGAGGATACCCTTGGGCGTATCAGCTGTTCAAGGATTCGAACACTCCGCGGGTATGAGCTTTATTTGAGAAAAATTACTAGAATAGTTATAGGCATTTCATGTTACATTCGGGCTTCAACATGTGCACTAGCAGTTTCTGCAGGAGAGAGGCCAATGCTGGCTATCGTAAACTCTTCCTGTGCATACTAGCATGATGTGGAGTCCAGTCCCCATGCTTCAGGAACTACCTCCGCTCTTCACAATTTCCGGCCTCCTCATTTACCTATCGTGTCTGTCGATAATCTGCAGCAACAAGAGCCCGATCTCAAGGAGGCTATAGAGGAATTTGTCTATAAAAGGCTAGCGATACCTCCTCAGGTTTTCTCAAAATCCCCTCTATCCTCACAGCGAACTATCACAATCTTCTTACTATACATTTTAGAATCTATACTCGGATCCTCTGCTAAAGGAAACCCGAAACCTACCAAAAATGCAGTTCAAATCTCTTTTGAGCTTCTTATTCCTTGCTCTGGCTGCCAGTGCAGCCCCAGCCCCAGCCCCAGCCCCTGAAGCCGAAGCTGATGCGGCCCCTGCTCCTGAACCAACGTTTGTTTCTTTCACCCCAGTGAGCACTGAACTAGCTGTGAGTTATCCTATGGAAGATCTGGGTTCCCGTCCAGGGCCAAAGCGGCTAAGACTTAATTACTACAGGAATCTGTTGATAGGGAGGGCGTTACTCCCAACAAGTTGGCCAAACGCCAACTCGGAGGAGTTTTCTATTGCAATGGACTGTAAGTGCATATTAAAGAACTGTTACCTTTGCATTCCCTCTTCGATCACTAGGCTAATGAGTTTGGTCGGGGTCAGAAACTTTTCCGGAAGCCAATGCTGGTACTCCGTTCTCTACAAGAATGAATGCAGGAACATTGGAAATCTCGTCATTCTCAGCATTGGACCTGACCAAGGTAAGATCTAGAAGAAACGTGCCCCAAATTCGCCAAGTACTAGCAATTAGAAGACGTCAACGAAGCTCCCAAGCCCAAGCCTAGGACGTTGTTTGCTGACATCTGATCGTAACGAATCTTAGGAACTTGGTGCATTCTCTATTATAATGAGAACTGCCAGAATCAAGCTACTCCTGCTATTGGCTACCCCGGCGGTAACTTGGGGGCGGCTGTCTACAGGAGTCTTCACTGCTGGTTTTAAATCAATACTTATCTTGTGGAGTCTGGTTTACGAGAATATTCTGAGTCGATTACGGTTAGGTAGTTATCGTATCAGGGAAAAACTGATCAATATTGATGTATTGATGGGCCTAGGGTTGGGGAGGTCGGAGGGGGAATTCAGGAAGGGAGATATCTATAGTAGTGTACTTCAAGGGCTGGAGGCCCAGACAATCAAGAACGAATGTAAAAGTACTTATCTATGAATGGAATAAAATACTACACTGCGCATCGCAACTTTCGGCAAGTAGACTCAACCGATGCCTGCAGCCTGCGCCTGTCGAGGGGTGAATTGAAGGGTCCCCTGTCTGTTGCACAAAAGTCCGAATGTGTTGTTGTGAAAGCCTCTCATACGGACACTCGTGTGTTGAGCTGTCGTATTTTGTACGCACTAAATACTACGTACTACACTGACCAACGAAAATGCGGCACCTGTATAAACAAAAATTATTGGTCTAAAGTTGAAGGCGAATTTGGCAAGGCCTACTTGGGCCCGCATGCTCACGCCCTCCTATGTAGGCTCCACTTAAGTATGCTCTGTATACTGAATAGCAAAATGCAGTTCTGCCTCTATGATCTCGTATCCGTGAGCTCATGATGTAACAGATGTGGCACAGCTGGCAGCCACGGCATATGGCATTTGTTTCGAATTCTTGTTTGGACTTTGCCTTCAGCTCGGGCTAAAGTCGGGCTTACCAACGCAGTGCGCAGCAGCCATGGCGAAACGAACCCGATATAAAAATTGTTGGTTTTAATGCAGGCTATTCCCGTGTTTCCAACTTACCGTGATCACGGAAACTCATCCTAGTCCTGTTGGTGCGATTTTACTGACTATAATTCTTCAGCAGTGTAGGCTTCTCCGTAGAGCTAGCAGGGTTAAAGGTCAAAGGTTCGACGCGGTGCTTGAGGCTATAGCCCATGTCAAAATGGGAGACAGGATTCCTTTCCCCGTCTCGCAAAGAATACGAAGCGTGCAGTTCCATGCCTCCCCGGAACCATCTTTTTAATCTCAGTCGTGGGAATTAAAAGGTTAAGCTGATCAAGCTCCACAATTCACAAATCTTGACTTCCAAATCCTTGGACCTTGCCGCATTCCCCGCCTGCTAAAATGTATAAGCGCTTTGGGTTCTCGTATCCGCCTCCACCCACCTCACCCCCTCCCAAGAGCCCCATGATCATGGCTAAGAACAAAGAGGTGGTGGATTTTGATGAAACAACACGATCTATTGTTTGATACTTTTTGTGCGCTGTGATACGATAGCCTGCTCGCTGGTATATAATTTCATCCAACCCTCCTACGGCCTACACACCCGCTCCCTTCTTTTCTTACCCTCCCTTTACTTGCTACCTTTTTCCACCAACCCCTCAAGTGCCTCCCGTAAATGTACCTCGCACCATTCCAACATTTTAAATTTTCTGATACGGGTCACCACCCCCTCCTCGTAAAAAAAAAAAAAAAGCACTGTATAAAAGAAAATACGAACAATTTACAGCCCAAATCGACCTAGTGCAAAAAACACAGCTACCAAAGTACTGATAAAATCAAATGAAATGACATCTTCGAATATGCACCTCTGGAAAAGAGGGCGTTCCTCCAAAGACCATCACCAATAGAATCGCCTTTTCTACTAAATCAAAAAACAGACTCGTAAACCAGTACACCACTTCAACTCGTATCAGCAGCGTACGCTTACGGTGAAACGTATAATATGGAGGCACAGCGGCAATCTGATCATGTTTTCTGTATGATTATGCAAGAGGGGACTGGTTGCCGTGCATGTTGCGAAAGGTTAAGTCGGTGTACTCTATGAATGCAAGTTAGGCATTTTTATCTACCCGTTTCGTAGGGTTGTTTTTCACAATTTTGGGATTTGCGGTTTTCTGAAGGCTTTGCGGAAGGATGGGGGGTGGGCAAGCGGTGAGTGGACGAGGAGGAGTGGCTATGGACAATAAAGTGGTGTATCAATTTTCTATTGGCATGGAAAGCGTCCTGGTTGGAATATCAAATTGTATACGTATTGCATGATGGTCAATGGAAGTCTGAAGGCAATCAAGTAATTAGATGGCTACCTTGAACCTGCTAACAGACGGTAACAAGTGGCTCGGATCGAAATATATAAAGGATCCAACGATGCCAATACCTGATCGTTGGATCCATACCTAGCTTCCCAAAGCCATTCGATTCATCTCTCCTCCCAGGTGTATATTCCAGCTCGTTTCAATACATACTTAAGTATACACATATATATCTTTCATATATCTGGTATTACGTTTTATCCTCTTTAAAATGGCAAGACTCGCTTCACTTCTTAAGAGACTCCTCCACGCTCTGGCGAATACAGCCTCAGCACCTCCCAAAGCCGTCGCTAGGATTATCAAGCGTATCTACACGCATCTTCGTAAAAGAGCTCCCCCAAAGGGCGATGAGGAGAGTCAGACAGTCTACAAACCCACTAGTTCCATCAGCGAAGGTTCTACCACAAAGTCCGGACCCGAGGTAGAAGTTGCGCCCAAGTTCAAGCCGAGAACTACGCCCCCGTTCCGTGCCGAACATGTTGGATCTCTCTTACGTCCAAAGTATCTTATTGAGGCACGCCAAAAGTTTGAGAATGATGAGATGACTGCTGAGGAACTGAGCGTTATCGAGGATCGGGCAATTGATGAGATCATCAAGATGCAGCAAGAGGTCGGTCTTAAGACTTTCAGTGATGGAGAGTTTAGACGGTATGCATTTCCCAGTCTCATATCTTTACAGATAAGGCTGTTGTGATGCCTCTATGAATTAGGATGTTAACTAATACATTTTTAATAGTCATATCTTCTTCGACGGCTTCTTCGAGCACCTTAACGGCATTGATGAACTTGAAAATCCGCCTCTTTCGATTATCAAGTTATACCTTCCAGATATCCGTGTCATGCTTGCCGCAGGACTACAACCCGTTGCGGCACGCCTATGCACGGGGAAGATTAGCCACTCAGGATACAGCGAGTACCTTCGCCAGTACAACTATTTGAAAGAAAAACTAGGAGAAGGAGCGAATATCAAGATGACATTGGCAGTAAGTCCTCTTCTATAACTGTACTTATACCAACCTTACTTAGCTTGATCTGGGCTACCCTCTATGATCTTAAACTAACCATCCTACTCTTTGAAAACATAGTCACCAGAATGGATTCATCTCCGCCACGGCGACCACGCCTTCTCCACAGATGCTTACCCAACCGCTGCTGAATTCTTCAAAGATCTCGCCGCCGCGTATCGTCGAGAAATCGAGATTCTTTACGAGGCGGGATGTCGAAATATCCAGATCGACTCTGCCATGTTTTCATACTTTTGCGACAAGCAAACGTTAGATGGCATGGTCGAAGAAGGCATCTCACCGGATCGATTGCTTGAGGACTATATCCAACTCTATAAAGACTGCCTCAGGGATAAGAAGGAAGATATGGTGGTCGGCATGCACATTTGTCGAGGTATACCCCCAATCCTTGAATACTAGCGCGGCGGCTGGATACATTCCGGATGACAAGAAACCAACAAACTAACATTCCAACCCGCTCTGCAGGAAACTTCCAATCAATTGGTTTTGCCGAAGGCGGTTACGAGCATATCTCCAAAAGGGTCTTCTCCCAAATGCCCGTCGACGTCTTCTACCTCGAATATGATACCCCTCGCGCCGGAAGCTTTGATCCGCTAATTCACGTCGCGGTTGATAAGCACGTAGTTCTCGGCTTGATCAGTAGCAAGTTTGCGGAGCCGCTCGAAGACCTGAATGAAATGAAGGAGAAGGTGATGGAAGCGGCTAGGGTTATGGCGAAGGGGAGTGGACAGACTATTGAGGAAGCCTTGGGGAGGTTGAGTGTTAGTCCACAGTGTGGATTTGGAAGCCACCATTCGGGTAATGTGATTGATGAAGGTGGTATGAGGAAGAAGTTGGGACTAGTGAAGGAGTTGGCGAAGAGTATTTGGGGAGATAGCTGACTCTAGTCTTACTATACGACTCGGTGAACACTTGAATTGCTTCCTTTGTTGGCTTGTACTTTCCGGCGGTGTAGGTGTCTATTGGTTCTTATTTAGCGCATGTTGATTTGTATCTAACATTTAAACTAAGGTTTTGCATGCACATAATATATATATACGTTTAACCTCTACTCATTCGCGTTCACCATTGCCCATCTGTTATTTACTTCACTAGCGATTAATCGATTAAGGCCCTCTAGCCCGTATGAGAGTTCTTATTCCGTACCTCATGACTTCTCAGCAAAGAAAGCGGCAAGACCAAGATCGTTGGCCGCACGTTTTGATAGCTTTGCGCTGGTAGTCTTCACTGGGCGATGGATCGCCCTTCCCCTTCCCCTTCACCACGTTCTTAGTCTCGCTTAGAGGAAGAGTCACGTATAGCTTTAATCGATCTTTCCTCGTCGCTATACATTTAGCAAAGTGAACCTCTGTATACCAACTACGCATATCCTAATTACCATCGTTCAACCGAATACCCCCGAATTTCGTTACATTATATATGTCAATATGCCTTGCTCAGCGCATCTCCCCGAATATCAAGTAGAACTGCAACCTCTCGCCTTCGGGAATCAGGGAATTCAAGTAAACCAGGGATATTACGGATATTACGGAGGTCAGAATCCCCGTACCAATCCTTTGGCTCGGTGTTGCGGAATTTTTGGAACATTTATAATTAACGCATGGTTGGTGATTTTATCCATCATCGCGACGGCCGCGGTGGGCATTGCAACTTATCTTTTCATCAAGGGACCTGGGTGCTCGATAGGTACCCATCCACACGACCCGAGCAACTCAACGAGCTCTAGAGTATGATGAAGGCTACAGAGCCCGGCTAAACTCGACAAGGGATTTTTACGATATCCTAGCATCTAGCACACAACAGGTAAAATATTTTCTTAAATGATCAGTGAATATAAAATTAGGGACTAATATTTTATCAAATCACCACCTGCTACCTAGCACGACGAATAGGCTCCAAAACACCCTCATGCAAGCCTCGTACACGCTTGTAAATACATAATCAAAACCAGTAACTCCATCGAATTGCGGTGACAAAAGCGGACAAGAAAAATCGCTCAAGAAACAGAAATGAGGTCCATCTGTTGTTTCATCTCAGCCATATAGTAGTTAATATGGGCCGCCAGCCTCTGGCACTCTGTGAGCGTCTCTCTGACCTCGTTCTCGACGAATTCTTTGGTATCTTGGCACTGTTTATCAAATTTTAGTTAGCCCGGGCCTTTTTGCCTACTTTACTCGATATTCGCATAGAACATACCTGCTTTTCCTTCAAATCGATCTGGATCTTCAAACGGTCCATATCGTTGCTCTTCTCTCTTCGCTCGCTGGCAAGCTGGTCATACACTTTCCTGAGCTCCGCCATCTTTGTCCTTGCTGCTGCGCTCTTCTTTTCCGCTTGATCTTTCGCGGAATTGACTTTCTCCTGTGCTGCCACTAATCTCGTCCTCAAGACTTCTTCTCTCTTCTCCAAATCTTGGTACTCTAACTGTCTCCTCCTCAGGACATCCTTATGTCTCGATGCTTTTCTATTGTCCTCTTCCTCTCTCAAGAGTTCGGCTTCACACTCCTCCATGACCTTGATACAGGCATTGACATCTGTCTCAATGACAGAGAATGAGTCTGCCGTTGTCTGCAACGCCCTTGCCCTCCGTTCAACTTGAGCTAGTCTATTCTTCTCCGCTTGTAGCTGTCCAGCCATCTCGTTGTTCACCTGCTGCAGCCTTCCAGGTTCGTCAAAGATGTATGGCCTCAGCCTCTCGCAATCCTGCTTCAACCTTAGTTTAGTCTCATTCAGTTGGATCAGCGTATCCTTCAATGTCTTTCTCTCGCTCTTTGCCTCCTGGAATTCGTTCGTCATGGCCTCCTGCTCCTTCTTCAACTCGCTAAGCAATATCCTGGCTCGCTGTCGCTCGTCCTGAAGTTGCCTGACCATCGGCTCTTCCTGCTTCCTCTGAATCTGCAAGGTTTCAAGCTTATGCTGTAGCTCATCACGCTCAATTTCGAGATTATCGACACGTTGCTTGATGTTTTCAAACTTGTTTGCATGCTCGTCGATGGTGGGTTGGTGTTCCGTCTTGAACCTGACGAAATTGATCAAGTAGGAAAAGATTTTGACAACCCTTGGTTTAGTCGGCGAGAAGAGGTCGTTTAGCTGCAAATCTTTCATTCCACAAACGTTCAATAGCGATCGCAGCGAACGGAAGCAGGTCATCATGCGCATGGTATCAATCATTGTCTCTCCGTATTCGAATTCTTCAGAGACGGCGTCGAGGACCGGATTGACGTTATCCACGTTTATACCGGTGAGGTTTTCGAGGATCCGTTCTACGACACGGATGATCATTGGGGATTGGGGATTGTTGACACCATCGGCGGTGAAGGGGACCCCGATATCTGAGATGCAGTTAGCAATCTCCGTTGGTTCCTATGCCATTTAGTGCATTAGTTATGGTATCCTTTTCAAGTATCACGAAATGGCGGCAATATACCATTATCAAAAAGGCAAAAGGGTCCTGCTCTTGGACCATTTGCTGCTGTTGTCGCATCTTTGCTGAAGATGGTGGGGCCTTCTGGGTTGACCTATAACCCGCCGAGCCTCTTGGGTTGAAGTCCATAGTGGTTGTAATTTATGCGCAAGAAGTATTTAAAAGATATAGGATATACAGCGACGTTGTATTCAAAGTTTTGGAGCTATAGTATGGCTTCTCTAAACTAGTTATCCCGATATGTGTGGTGTTGATAGAAGCTTAGGGTGTCGCGCCGACAGAGAAAAATTGTTGTTGTGTTGATATCTCTGTCATTGTTTGTAGCAAATGTCAACAACGCACAACACATCAGGTTGTTGTGGCAACTTGCAGCTAGAAACGTCAGTCACAACACATTTTCTCCAATGCAGCACGCTCTTCATCGGCGCACGTTGGTCCACATCTCGACCAAATGCGATTCTTTAGTCGCTCACCATAGTACGTACGTGAGAGGCTCGATGACAGATGGACTCTGCACGGTGCAACCTGGAGCGGTTGAAGGTGAAGCTTTTCCCTCACTACCAAAGTCAACATAGCTAGCTTTGTTCACTAGCAAAGTTTCACCAATTAAAGGACCAATTAAAATGAGACCCACATATTAGAATCGCGAAACTCCCGAAGGTCTTGGGCACGAGCCTCAAAACCGGAACAGCTTTGTCCATGTGGACCTGCCAACGGAAAGTTATTGTGTTTTTCTTAGATCTACCGAAGAAAACGCGGGATCCAGCCGCCTGAGGAATCTGAATTTCTAGAATATGGAACCAAAAAAAGATCCCCATGACCTAACTCTTATCGTCATTGTTTCTGCATTCACGACAATACCTTGTGCTTGGTTACACCCATTCCAAATGCATATTCCTCTTACGTTTCCATTACGCTCTACCTCTACCTCTAATCCTGTCTAATCCATAGTCGGAGCTCGTCTAGTTCCAAAGCTCCTACCCTTCGGAGCCTTTTTTTTCGACGCCCCAGTCATTCGCTTCTCCACAAAAAGTCATGGGACCCCTAACAGCTTGCCGTCCTAGCACGTTTTTTCTCACACTTGCATTTTCGTAGCTTGTTGCGGATACCATGGCAAGGAAAGATGCGGTACCGACTGCCTTTAACGGTTTCACGTCGTTCCCACTGATTGGGGAAATGCATGGGAGATGCCCGTAGATAACCGACTGTGTTGTTTCACACGCCGGTGGATCTGATCGCTAACCGCAAGTTCAAGCGAGCTTGCGAAAAAAAAGGCTATGCGATGTGACAGAACGAAAAACCTTGATGGGCGTTCGTTAGAGTTTTAAGAGATTAGCAGGAGAAAAAAGGGGAAAACTTGGTCATTATTCGTGAAGCTGAGGTGAGATAGGCCGGTCTGCATGCACGGAAGGTGATGCAGCCAAGGCTCTCCTTGTGATATATCTATCTGCAAGCTGCAGCTATCTACCGGAATCTACTTCTCGAAACCAACTTCTCTATCACTGCTATCACTCTGCATTCAAAATCGTGGCACAACAGAACGCATAGATAAGACCCCTGTGTGTGAATGGCTATTATCTCTTCTCATAGGCTCAGAGGCGAGACGGGATATCAGCTATCAGTTCCTTAAGAATAACTTAAAAGAGAATATTAAAAGAAGGTAAAGCTTTGCGACCTTCTACTTTCGCTTCTAGTCTTCAATTGTTACAAACCAGGTAAGCTCGAGCGAAAGCAATCCCAAGCCAGGTTTCTCCACAATAATCTGTCAGTTCCCTTGTTCTCGTATCCAGGTATCGATCGGGTCAAAGGGAGAGCTCTGGGGGGGGTTTTCATTCTGAGATATTGCTGAAGATTGATCCTTCACAATAAATTCGTTTTGCTAATGCATCCCATGCAATTCGCCCAACAGATATACAACCCAAAAAGCTTCAAATCCCAACAGCTATCTACACTCATTGACATCAATTGAATAACCATATTTACTTAAAATGGCCCCTTCAACGACTACCCAAGATACCTCCAACCTTTCCACGTCCCCTGTTGACGTTAAACACCCACATCTCATACTTCGTCCTGCCACAATTCCCGAGCGCCATCACACTTGGACAATAAACAAGTCCTCTTGGAAGGGCATATTGACCGATAACGCCTACTACCTGCGCGAGGCCCATCTCTCTTCTCAAGACCTCACCCGCAACGGCGGGATAACCTACTGGGTCCTCGTCGACCCTGCCGAACCGTGCGATTCTGAGTGCCCCCAGTCACCTGATCATATACTCTCCGCTTGCGAAACAATTCGAAAACCATCTCTTATCGTAAGGAAGAATGGTGAGATTGAGGATGTCATCTGTTACGGCATTGGGAGTGTTTACACAGCGGAGAGACACAGAGGGAAAGGATATGCTAAGACAATGTTGCAATTGTTGGGACACAGATTGAAAAGTTGCCCGGATCCGGATCCAGAGAATGCAAATCTACGAGTTGGATTCAGCGTTCTGTATTCTGATATTGGAAAGCAATTCTACGCTAGAGTAGGGTGGCATCCGCACCAGAGTTCCCACATATCGTTTCCCGCAAAGCTTCCAAGTTCATTCGCTGGAAAATGTACCGCAAAGAATGCGATGAAAGGAGATTTGAAAGCATTATGCGCTGTGGATTGCACATACATTACAAAAACGGTTACCAAAACGCCACTTAAAACTGGTCTTCAGGCCAGATGCGTGCAGCTACCCACCGCCGAGGTTATGGATTGGCACCACGCAAGAGAAGAATTTGTGGGACAGTACGCCACCACAAAAGCCCCAACAGTAAAAGGAGCTTGGGCGGCCATCACGAAAGATGCAGAATTCCCACCGAAGGAGGGAAATGAAGGATTAGACGCCGTCTGGGTCATCTGGACGCACGATTTCTCGGAAAACAAGCTCGTCTTCCTGAGACTTCACAGTCCGCCGGTAAACAAGGAGAACGAGAGCGCGGTTCACAACGCTCTTAGGCAAATACTCATTGCAGCAGCACAAGAAGCAGCGGCGTGGGATTTCAAGGAAACTATCAGCTGGAATCCGGATGATGCTACTGTCACGGCTGTAGAGAGCATATTTGGGAAGGAGAGTGAAGGCGGATTCGACGTTGTCCACCGAGAGACGGACAGCATCGCTAGTCTCATGTGGTATGATCGCGAGGGCGGCGGTGAAGAAGTTGAACCGCAGGGAATTGAGTGGGTGGTAAATGAGAAATTCGCGTGGTGCTGAGTTTCTCCTTTCGCTTTTCTTTTCTCTCCTTCTATCTTGGACTTGGTCGGCTGTTGAATTTTTTTTTTTTTTAATACTCGCTAAGGTATTACCCAAGGCATTAGAGGGGATATCATCCCCTAGGAGTTTTGATTAGGCCTGAAGGAATATTCCGGATGACTACACGTATCTGGCCGTTGGATTTCTTACCCGGCGTTTACTTTTTAACTTTGGTATACCACAAATTGCTTAGGATAGTGCCCTCATTATACATAAGTGGAGGCCTTTTGGAATTGTACGTTAGCAGAGATCCAATGTGCATTATATCAGGACCCGAATCCCAATGGTCCTACAGCAGGCCGTTAGCAATGTGAAGAATAGCGAACTCGGATTCTTGCAAGTTCTATCTATGAAAAATGCCATGCTTTTATTAGAACGGCAGTCTATAATGCTGCCTCTACAACCTCGCAAATCATATGCCACCTCTAAGTAAACCCACGCCCGTCTAGTGTACAGTCACAAACTACCTAACCACGGCACCCTTCAAACTCGGCACCTTGCAAACACCACCGCTCTCAGTTACCAACCTCTTTACACCCTCCGCACCCGTCGCCGATATCCCCGTGGTAGCTGAAATGTCAAACCCAACCTCCAAATCATCCGTCGTCGTGAAACCCGGCTGAACAGCCTCCCAAATCTTCTTCTTCGGATTCAACACCGCCTCCGGAGTTCCATTGTAATCCTCAAAGAAAACCTTCTCTCCAGCTTTTGCGCCCTCCGGTGGGATCACCAGCTCAACGGGGCCTTTGTGGTTATCCTCAACGCCTTCTTGTGGTTTCGGGCTTGCCGCGAGGACCATTGCCGCGGATTTGACGCCTCTCATGGTGACGGGCTTGAGGTTGCAGACGACAACCACGAATCGTTTCTGCATTTCTTCAATTGGGATTAAGCCGTTAAGACCGGAGCATACTGTTCTTGGCTCGGCGTCACCGCAGTGGATTGTCGAAACAAAGAGCGAGTCGGCGTTCTCATGAGGAACACACTTTTCGATGAAACCGACACGGAGATCGATCTGGGTTGGCGAGGGGCCAGCTGGCTCTATAACATAATTAGCATCGCTTGAATCATCTGTAGTATGCTAACTTCAAGAACAACATACCCTCTTTCTTGGCAGGCTGTTTCGGCTGCTTCGGCTGCTTTTCCTTCTTCTGTTTCTCCTTCTTTCCACCAGCAGCAGCCGGGGCAGCCTCGTCTTTCCCAACAACCCCAATCTTCTCAGCCACCGCTGCAGCCGCACCCTTAGCCTTCTCCACCACACCCTCCTTAGCTCCCTCACCCTTCGCAGCTTCCTTCTCCTTCCCTTTACCCTTCTTCGCCTTCTTCTCATCCGCGGCATCCTCCCCTCTCACGACCGTCCCAACATCCTCAACATCAACCGGCACTTTCTCCCCATCCGCAAACTTTAGCCCGAAAACGGGACTATTCTGAACCCAATCCAGCCATCTGATAATATATCGCTTCCCACCATCAGCTCCACCGGTTCTAACATCAGAACTCCATGATTTTGCCAATTCCTTAATACGAGCATAGGCGACGATATCTGCGATCGATGGCTTCGTTCCAATGATACTAGTTTTGTCCTTCAAATGCGTATTCAGCTGTCCAACGACATCATCATTCAAACTTCCAGGGTTCGTCAGGGAGAGCCATTGATCTATCAACGCAGCTTCCAACGGAGAATAATCGTACTTCTCAGCCGGGAAGATCGTAGCGGAAAGGAAAGTTGCGATGGTATTCGTCCCTGTGACCGTAGACTTGTCCGGTAAGGTGAGCGTTGATTGGGGATGTTCGGTCGTGGTGGTGGGGACGGTGGAGAATGATTTGGTGATGAGGGATAGGACGGAATCTGAGGAGGAAAGCTCGAGGGACGCCATCGTTCGTGAGGGTATAAATGTTGTTCTGCTAATTTGAGGCACAAGAGCTATAATGCTAGCTCTAACAGTTGGTAGCGGCGTGACGGTCTTTGGAAGACGTCGAGTAAATGCGGTAAAGCCTCGTTGGAACAACTTTAGTATATATTATTCTAGCCTTTTACTTAAAAGGCTATTAGTTTCTAGGTCCCCGAATGTTAAATTGCACTGGTTAGTGTTGAAGACGAAGCTTTGCTGCCAGTGATGGTGATATAAAATTGAGTAACACAGGTTGTTGAATGGTTTCGAAATGACGGCGGGGCGCCTTTAAAAGAATTTGGCGGGGCTTTGAGTCACCAGAAGGCGCAACGCATTCTTCACGTGGTATTATTTCAAGGCCTATTGAACCTCAAGAGCAGCACTATTCGCATTCCAATTCCACAGACTTAAGGTAAATGTCTATTAGTCGAATGTAAAAGCTATAATACAAAAATAGAAATGTTATTTATAAGAGAGAATATCTCAAGAAAACACCGTTCAAGCAGCAGGAGCAACCTCTCCAACCTGCTCTCCCTCCTCCAACAACTCCGTAACCATACCCAGCTGTTCCACCATTCTCTTACCATACCCAACCAGCAGCAACTTCTCGCTATTTGCTCCCAATCCAAGCCAGGTTGGCGGTTCTCTTTCAGGCAATCCATTAACCCAGGTCTTAAATTGATCAATTCCGCTGCCATCAGGTACAAACAGCGGGTTTTCGCCGTCGACAAGCTTGTGTTCGGTCTCAAATGCTGCTGGTGTGAAGACAGTTTCGACAAGAGATCGAAGTAGGGAAAAGTCGGATTCATCGTCAATCTTTCCACCATAGGTTTCAGTGATGAGCGTTCGGATCATTGGCCATGGAAGTTTAGTCGGGGCTACGTTGGATCTATTTTGAGCGACTGTTTCAATCCAAGTGTCGATAATGAATGCGGAACATTCATACTGTTGAAACACGTGTTAGTCATAGGCTTTAGGTAGCCGCAAGAGGGAAAAGGATAGCTCACATCACTGTCATTGAACTCCCAGAATCCCTTCCAGCCCAAGGTTGGAGCATATCTTAATCTTTCTTGAACAATGGCATGCAAGAAGGACAACAATAGATAAACTCTTGCCTTTTCAATTGGCTGATTACTCTTTCTGTTGGCCAGAGTACTAAGGGAGTCTCTCATGTTTGCCCTAACTCCAGCAGGTTGCTCATACATCAGAACTCTCGATGCGCGGATCAAATTAACAGGAATCTTTGGTGACGATTCCATGGACAAGAACAATCTAAAGTCAGGATGAGGCTTGAGCGCATCTAAGCGTTTTTCGAGAGATTGTAGCCATCCGGGTGTAAGATGCACGTTCTTGACAAGGACCCAAGAACCAACTGACGCAGCGCTGCTGACAGCCTTGTCGGCCATTGCGAGACCTTCGTTGGAGCCCATAGCGATATTGAGACAGTTAGCTCCAACTCGTTGGACAAGATTGTCGACCTTGTAACTTGCGTCGAAACCGGGTGAAGAGGCAAGAGCGATCGGCGTTGTAGCGGAAACTTGTTTGACAACATCTCCGAGATCCCCTGTGGCGTCAAGGATCTCTTTACCAAATACACCAGCAACGAACGCTTCAGCAGCTGGCACAAGCCTGTCGAGGCGGCAGAGTTTGACGAGAATAAGTCGCTTCAAGGACTTGTCGAGCTCCGAAGTATTGCTATCCCAAACAATAGGAACATTGTCTTCCGCATTTTCTTCTCCAAAGAATCTATCCCAGTCCGATTCGGATACATTTTCGATACGACCTTTGAATATAGCCATGCCACTCGCTTTCCTCAGTGCCTCGTCTCTCCTCCTAGGTTCGCTAGAAACATCTATTCCGATAACACTCTCATCAAGCAATATGTCGATCATAGTACGATCGAAGGCGTAGTGCGATGCTTGTGAAAGAAGCATGGCGAAGGTGACTCGATCCTTTTGTAACAAACCAAGCGAAGTACGCTGGAATGTCGTGATGAAGAGATCTCGTAGAATGATCTGGATGCGCGCGTTATGGTCCCTCTCGGCAGCAAGACGCTTGTTATCGTAAAGCACTGCATGGAAAATGTCAAGGAAGTATTGGAGTGAGAACTGGTAAAAGTGGTTGAGATGATGCAAATGCTCCAACACTGCAAAGACGGAACTGCAGGCCTTTGCGATAACCTCATATTGTCTTGTAATCGCTTCTACCTCACTCATGACGCCTTCGGTCTCAGCCATCTTCTTCGATACGTCTGCAGCTTCCCTCTTCAATGTTTCAAGGGTATCAATGACACGATCGTCATCCAAAATATTTCCTCTGCTCTCGTTCAAGGCCTGCAGTAAGCTCTTCTCCAACTTCCTCAAGTGCAGCTTGAACTCTCCTTGCAGCTTCATCAAGTTGCTTCTGCGTTGATCGACATCCGGCCTCTCGAATTTGAGTACCTGATTGAGTGTCTGCGTCTGCAAACTGCTCTTTGTGACTGTGAAGTTGACGAATGTGGTACGACTGCAGATATCTGGCGGGAACGAAGCAGATGGGTCTCTAGTCGACAGATAGAGCTTGAACGCTGGCGAGAAATCGATCTCCTGCTTTCCGAGCTGAATCAACACACGACCGCCGGTTTTCTGATATTCTTTGTTCAGAACGTGATTAAGGATCGGATCCAGGTGTTCTGCATCTTGAATCAAGATCGGGTTACCGAAGCGAAGAGAACTCTCGAGTTGTTTAGTGAAAGAGTCATCCAAAAAGCTGGTGATGGTGAGCTTCCGTTCTTTATTAGAGTTTGACAAGAAGTCCGTCACTCTTCCGGATGGGTCGATAATTAGAGGATATCTGTTGAACCTCTTCAGGATTATTGCATTTTCTGTACAAAGATCATCAACAGGCAGCGAGTTCTCTTGCCATTGGAGTCGTTCATCGGCAGTCGATAAGTACCCTGTGACAGGATTGTGTTGCTTGTATTCGATACCTGCCAGCTGAAGATGGTGTGTCCATTCCTCAATCATCGCCTTTCTGAATTGTTGATCGTAGAGACCGCTGTAAGCAAGGAAAGCAGCCGAGAGCAGCACGTCGCCAACCAAAGTTCCTATCTGAGTCTCGAAAGATCTGCTGCTTTCATCCCAACGGACTCTCTCGGATGACAAGCTGTCGAGTAACTTGACGCTGCGATCGACCTTGAATTGGACTTTCGACATCTCCGTCTTGATTGCCTGAGTTTCACTAATCAAAGCCGCATACTCCTCCTTATACCTCGCAATACTTTCCTCAAGGCTCTTGATCATCTCCATCATTTCTGCTGCGTTCTCTTTCGTCTCCTCCGCTTTATCCTCTAATGCTGCCACTTCATCCCTCAACGGCCCAACTCTGTCTAAAATCTCGCTGTAATTGACTTGAGCCTCAACCCATTGCACAAGTGGACCACAAGCTCTGGAAGCTCTGTTGACGATTTCAAAGGTAAAGCTTGGCTTGGAAAGATAGTCCGTCTGCATTCTAGTTCGCAAGCTCTTTGTCATCTGCTTTTCGTTGTTGTAGTCAACAATGGTTGAAATGAAGTCTTCGCGACGGATCACCTGCTGGACAGTCCTCCAGCTATCGACGCGATGTCCCAAAAGTGTACAAACAGCTTCCATAGCAAGCTGGACACCCTGAGGTGGATTCGCCATAGATCTAACTTCAGTAAGCTGTGTCTTCTTGATGTTACTAACACTCTTCTGGGCTTCAATGACAGCAGGCTCAGCTTTGGCGAGGTCTGCGAGCACAATTTCCTTTCTTTCTGCGACCTCCCTTTCTTGAACCTCCAAGGCGGCTTGAACTTTCAACGACTGTGCCCTCTTCTTCTCCGTCTCTTGTTGATCAGCAACCATGCGCTGCAGTTTCTCATTGGCTTCTGCGCTCTTCCTCTCGAGCTGGATTTGCTTTTCCGCTAGATTCTTTCGAAGATCCGAAACCTTCTCGACAGTGTCCTTAAGCTTGTCAAGACCAACGTTCAAATGTCTCTGTTGTTCTTCAAGATCTTCTCGTTTTTCCTTGTAGAGTTTAACATACTGGGCGACGAAATCCAAAAAGTGTCTTGGCGTTAGGAATGTCATCTTGCCCTGGTGCTTCAGCAGTTTAGCGTTGAACTGGTGTAGAGAATAGTGAATGTACACCATGGCATTGATGACAGCCTCTCTATGTGAAGGCGGAAGCTGCAGTCCTCTGAATGCGACTGGGATACTCGAAGGCGCGATGAAGCCAGATTTGTCAAGATCGATACCCTGTGTGAGTTCCATACCAACCTGGTAGAAAGCTTGATCACTCCAATCACCGAACCAGTTCAACACGCAACGATTGAATAGGGCAGGTGAAGTTGCAGCCTTAGACGCAAGGCCACCCTGAGGCGGATTCATTGTGAAAACGACGTGCAAATTCTTAACAATCTGTTGAGTGAACCACTTGTACAATTCTTCTTGGGAGTCAAGAAGCAAGCCTTGTCGTTGGGCACCCTCTTTGCATGCTGTCATCAAGGCTGCAAACTCGTCTCCTTCAAAAAGACCAGGAACTTCGGCGTTGGCTAGGAGAGTATTCATTCGTTCCAGGAATCCGGAGTCAAGCACATTAGCTTCATCCATGATGAAACAAATCTTCTCCCCCTTGCAACCGCATCGTCGGAGCACATCTCGCAAGTCTTCATCAAAGTCCTCTCCAGAGTACTTTCCATGAACCTTAATCTGGAAGACTTTGAGACCGTTCATCCAGGCGACAAAGCGAGATAAAGTAGTCTGTAGTTTTGATTAGCATGTCGTCTCAATATATTCCATAAATGGCCATAACTTACCTTTCCACTACCGCTTACACCAATCAAAATAAGATGTCCCTGTGGCTGTCTGAAAACTCTGTCTATCCGTAGGACGTGCTCAAGAACATCATTAAACAAAATCAAGGGTACATCCACCTCTTCTTCGCAGAATGTCTTTAATCTTGCCTTGGCAAAATCTCTCAACTGCTCCCTATCAACTGGAACGTAATTCTTCGACAACCAGTTAGAGAAGAGAATCGGTCCACCGAGTGCCTTTTCTTCGTCAATATTGGGGAAGCACTCTGATGCAATTCTCTTCACTGCATCGTCAGTCCATAGCCTCTCATCTTCACCAACCAATCGATCCTGGAACAGTCGCAAAGCTTCATGTGCCCAGATTCTCACTAATCCTTCGAGTGTCAAAGTTTCTAATGGTCTAAGGGCCTCATAAACACCCCTTACCCATCTAGTCAACTCTCTAGGCGAGTAAACATAATGTGGTTGAATTTTAGGCGTGAATCTCCGCTGGCTCTCTAGGTAGAACGTAACCATGGCTTTAGTGAGAGCATCCGCGTAACCTCTCAAGCTTGGAATGATCTTCAAAACAGCGCTGTTGAAGGTTCCGTAGATTTGCATCAAAGACAGCTCTCCAGGGTAGTCGACCATGATTAGTGGAGCATGGCTAAGGAATCTAGCACCGAGAGGGGTACGGCCGGCATCAGTAGGCGGGTTACAAGCGCCTACAAACTGGATCCGATCGAGCGTAACCCAAGTCTTGTCGCTAGTCTTCCAGAATCCGTTCTGCTCAACCAACTGTCTCAAGAATGAGATAGCGCGTTGGGTTCCATACTTGTCCGGTGCTGGTAAATTGATTTCGTCGCAGAATATGACAAGCCATCTTCCAATTTGAGTTGGAGAAAGAATGACACCGTTCAAAGTCTTCCTATACTCGCAGTATTGCTCGAAAGTCTTGATGAGCAAGTCAGGAGTAGTTGCGCTCGAAAAGTTGAGGCCTACAACTTCCATATTTGGCAGTTTTCTCAAAGCACTGAACAATGTCATAGTTTTACCGGAACCAGGAGGACCACAGAGAAGAAGTGGTTTGTGCTCTGCAAGCCATGAGTAGAGAACATCCTCATGTCGGACAGTATCGAGGGTTGGAATAACCACGTCAGTTTGAGTGACAGAGTGAGTATTGACCTCCACATGTGGTACTTGGTTCTGCCAGTTGATCCAGTCTCCGTTGGGCAGCGAGACATCATAATCAATAATAGATCCGCCATCGCCCAAAGCGGGGAGGGTAATTGTGGTCCTGCCGCAAATGTATTCGCCGAATGCTTGTCTATCCACAAGAGGACAGTCACCAGTCAAACTCCAAACCAAGGTGAGCAGAATCTTTTTGGATACGAAGCTCTCCATCTGCGTGTCTTCCAGGGGAAAGTCAACATGCTGCAGGTTATACTCGATTATTGACCGGCAAGTCTTGTTAAGTAGAGAAAACAATGTATTCAAGACCCTTGCCTCCGTAAACTCCATAATGTGGTTGTACTTGCTGGCTTCCTTTAGAACGTTTGTAACGAAATTGTCTCTGAGAAGGTATTGTTCGAGAAGAATTGCCATATGTTTCTGGGTGCTTAATGCCTTGATTGACGCTTGTCCAGTCGTAACATTGTCTTCGTCAAGGTCCTCAAACGGCAGGGTTGAGAGACTCTTGAGGTAGTGGCGGACCATCATCTCATCGGTTACGGTGTCATTGTTAAACCAAACCATACCGCAACGACTGACAGTGGCAAGAGTAGCGTATTTCAACGTCTCGACTTCGAACATGATACGAACGTTTGGTGGAAGATTGAGACGCTCACCGTTTGGTAAGGTCAACAGCTTATTGTCGTCCAAAACACTATATTTTCCGAAATTAGCTTATGCGCTTCGTACGTTTAGCAATGATCAAACCCACCTGTTCAAGTTCTCGACCCATTCTGGGTCGACGTCACCATCGAATACAATCCAGTGTCTCTTTGAGTCCTCGCCACGCAGGTTGTCTACAATCTTTCTCAAAATGCTAGTGAACAATCCGTCGGTCCATTCTCGCGTCGTCGAATCCAAGCTTCCGTACAACGCTTCCTTCGACATGACCTTCGGATCGATTATGTGAGAAACACCCTCTACACCTTCAACCTGCTGCATAGCTTGCAATAGCACCTTCCAGGCCGAAGACTTTCCAGATCCTGACTCTCCGACCATCATGACACCATGGTGAATTGACTGGATTTGGTAGAGCTGTAAAACCTTGGTCATCCAAGTATCCGTAACCAAGAAGTTCTGCTCTACTGCAATCTTAGTAATAGCTTCCTCCAACTTCTTGAGGTTACCCGGAACATATTCAATTCCAGGAAATGCCGTAAGCTCGATGCCTCTCATGATATTCACATCCTCTCTGATCAACTTTGGCGCAATTGTCTCCCTCAATGATTGCAGAATGATTTGAGCCTCCCATGTTAGCTCACTTCCAGTTGGTACTACATCTGTCTCCGAGTCTTGCAATCTTGCTCTCTTCAGTCCTCCCGAGCTAACAAGCACACTCTTCAAAGCTCTCAGTCCAAAGTCGTAGTGTGCCTGCTTCGACAATTTCTTTGCGCATTCATCGAAGAATGGTACTGTCTGCTTAGCCAACGCCTTTGCCTGGTTGAACCCTTGAGAGTAAAGCATAACTTCAGTGATCAACTCTTTGTCTGGTTTGCTCATTGCAACGCTTCTGAATAGTTTCTTCAAGTTATCTGGCAAGTTTGAACGACCAGCATATCCAGGATTCATTGTGATGAAAATACCAGTGTTTCCGTTGACCTTCAAGTTCCTTCCAACGAGCTCGATTTGCGCTTCAGGGTCTTCGGTGGCTCGCTTCAGTCCTTGTTGGATATTTTGAACTTGCTGACTGACGGCGGACAGGATACGTTCCTCAAGACGATTGAACTCGTCGAAACAACCCCAAGCACCTACTTGGCAGATACCCAAGAAGATCCTTCCCATGGCCTGGAAGTCGAAAGTGTCATCGCAACAGAACACCAAGGTAAATCGACCAAGTTGTACACCAAGCGCTTTGACAGACTCTGTTTTTCCAGTACCGGCAGGACCATACGGCGATCCACCAAGTCTTTGGCATAATGCCTGGGTCAAAGTCAAGAAACATCTGTCTGTCAGTGGCGTTCTGACGAGCCTGTCAGCCACACCAAGATACTCAAAGCCATAGTCCAACGTAGCGTTAGCCATCTTGATCTTCAGTCGCGTCAAGAAATCTCCTTCCGTCTTGTACGTGTATCTCATTTGCAATAACCAGACATAGTGTTGTGGACTGGTCACGTTATTATCCATCAGGCGCTGGATGCAGTCTCTTTGATGGACGAATTCTGTAATCATGTGCTCACACTTCTTTCTCATGATCGGACTAAGATCGCCAAGGACGGCGCTAGCCAATAGTCCAAGGACCTTGACCTCCTGTGCATGTAGCATCGCCAAATCGTCGCCTCCCTTCGACAAGCTGTTTTCTACAGCAGTCGTCCAGACAACTTGGGTCGCGAGAACCACAATCTGGGCGGGGTACTTTTCCACGAAGTCCTTGAGAGTCTCTGTGTCCAGCTCACTATTTTCGAACATGGGCGTAAATTCTGTAATAGCTTCCGAAAGTAGCTCTGCCAGGGTAGACTTCATGTTGGATTCAAGAGCCATAAGCCAATCGTTGATCTTCGGAGTCTTAATCAGCGAGATAACCTTCTTTAGCTTAACCTCTTCACCTTCCTTCGACGTGAATCCGGTGATTGTAGAGTCCTCATCCAGCAACAAACCGGAGAGACCAGCAAACATCTTCTTGAAGTGCTTGGCAATGCGATGCGTATCATTGCTATTACCAATAATTTCGAGAAGATCTTCATCTCCGACAAAGTAGAAGCGAGGAAATGAAACACGCTCTCTCTCAAGGTACTCTCCAAGCGCCTTCTGGATTTTGTTCAGCAACTCAGCTAATCTCTCCAAGCTCTTCTGCACCCCGGAAATGTTGAGGACATCAAGAACATAAGGACTCTTGTAGACCTTCTTCATAACAGCAAAGAACTCAGAATTTATATTCTGAAACCTCGAGCTCTCGATGGGTAGAAGGTGCTTAATGTCCGCATTACCAGTGAACACACCTTCAAGGTAAACCCACTGCCTCTGGACGTCAATCCAAACATCGAACAACACATGGACTCTGTTCAGCTTATCTTCCCAACCGCTAGCCTCTTCTTCGAATTCCTTGTAATAGGGCGAGTGCCTCATTGCTTGCAAAGAGTTCAAGTTTTCGCTGCACTTGGCAAACAAGTCATCCCACCCTTTGATAAGTCTGCACTTGTTCTGATAGTTGACGAGATCCAAAACATAGCTCGTCCAGGTCTCCCTAACCTGCTTAACGAACTCCTCGAGTGCCATCTCACCTTGCGCCTGCGCAATGATATCCTTGATGACAACCTCCGAGGCCTTCAGGTTGAGATCCCAGACTTGTCCCAAACTCAGACTAGTAAGGTACATTCTCTGGTTCGGTTTTAGAGCCTTAAAAATCTTAGCCCAATGCCTTTCCCTAACAGCTTCGCTCTTGAGCTCAATAAGAAGAGAGTTGACCGAAACAAGCGTCTTCAATACGTTCTGGATGTGCTCGAACGCAGCGTATTGGCGCATTCTGGATGGCATCTCCCTCGTCATACCAATAAGTCCGTCAAGGCCCTGCCGGATCTTTCGAGGAATGACAGAGCTCCACAGGGTGTCGCGAAGGTCGTTGAGGCTCTTCCAAATAGTCGACAGAGCAGACCAAACAGATTTGAAGTCTTGTACTTCTTCGAGAATAGAAGCAAGGATATTTTCTGGGCCAGCGGGGAGATCCAATGCTTCTTTAGCCTTCGCAACCATCTCTGATTCGGACTTAAGTTGGTTAAGGCTAGCCTCGAAGGTGCTCAATGTTCTTGAAGCATCTTCGGGTGCAATTGTTCCGGATACCGGCTTCTCATCATTCCATTCCTGGACCACAGCAGTGATCTTGTCGGTGACGACCCTGTCTTCTGCAATAATCTTGGCCTTCAGGGCATCTGTCTGATCTTGTACAATCTTGCTCTTCCTGGTCAATATCTCGTTAAGTGCTTGCCACTCTCCATCAATCTGCTCAACGAATAGCCAATCGCCAGGAAATTGGTATCTCTGCCTGCTCAATGTTGTCTGACCCTGTCTAAAGGTTTCCATTTCAGGTCCCCAGGCTTTAACCTTCTTCTTGCATTGCTGTACTATGGTAATGAATGTTACCGCTTGGGCAGTAGACGAGGCCTCCAAGCTCTGAGATTCCAAATCCCGACGAGTCTTCTCAATTTCGGCGTGGACATCGCGCATTCGCATACCAAGCTTTCCAGCAAATTTCATAAGGATATCATGTTGCCAGGAGTCATATTTGGCGTTCACGCGAGTTTGAACTTGCTCGTAATCAATTGTGAGATGGCCGAAACCTTGGCTAACATCCGAAGTATCGAAAGTTGACCTTGTCTTGCGAATCTCTTGAAGCAAAGACAGCCACTTCGAAAGATTATTACCAAGTACGTCGTATACCTGCTCGGCTTGAAGATCCCACAAGCTTTGGAATTGCAGCCACTTGTCAACGTATGCGGAAACTTCGGAAATTTTCTTCTCAACAGCAACGTAAGCCCTAGAGAGAGTAGCTGGGAAATGACTTGGTAGGTCGGCAAAGTTGTCCTCAACCTCCCGTTCGGTGATATTGATTGTCATTTCGTATCTCGATGCCTTTACTTTGTGTAGATTGCAAGCAATTCCTAAAGGAACGGTTAGTACACCCTTATGCAGGTACAAACAGCCAATGAGACTCACCAAGCCATAGATGCAGTTGCTTGTACCACTGCGCTCTTGCATACTCCATCGGCGGATCCAAATAGATGACTTGATTCCTGATGCTGATTTCGTGTACGAGTTTCTTCATAGCTGGCTTGTACATTGAAGTTTTATCGTCCTTCTTGCCGCTGTCAGAGAAGTCGCCGCTATCCGGACGTCGCTTGCTTTGTTGTGCGGGGTCTTCTTCCTCAAGACTACCATCAAAGACAGCCATCCATATATTCGTGGCTTCTTCAAGTCTCTCTAGGAGAATAGTTTGGATCTGGAGATTTAGATCTCCGACCCATTGGGGCAAATTGACAAAATTCTCAAGGTTAAGTTGATCAACAGCCGTTTGGATGGAATCTAGTCTACTCCTCAACGAGTCTGTGTCATATGGGCAAGACTTGAGCTCAGCCAGAGCCTTCCGGATATTTTCGTTGATGGTATTCAAGGTCTGCGTCTTCATCTGCAAGATGCCAACAGCAGATGCCATATCTCTAACAAACTGCACATGGCGAGACTCGCGCCCTGCAAGTGAAGATCCACCATCAATGTTGCCGTTGGAAAGATAAGAAGCAACGTTTCGCATGTGAAGGTCGTAACTGTGAACGAAGCTCTCCCACTTAAGCGGAATACCTTTAGAGATTAGAACATGGACGTCGTTCTGATAGCCTGAAAGTAAAGTAGACACATCGTTCATATCCGATATAACCTTGTTGGTCTGGGCCAGTGTCCGTACAGATTCCATAAGGGAGACAGCGTAAGGGTAAACTCTTTTGGCTTCCTTCGAGACATTGTTGATAGCGTGAGGAACAGTGAATTTGAGATTTACGAGATTTCGGACTTCTTTAAACAGGGCAATGACCTGAGGGTCAAAGTTGACGAGTAACTCAAGTTGATTTCCAAGGGCACGGTTGCGGTTGATGTTGAAGAGTCTGCCGGATATCGAGACATTCCGCCTTTGGACATCTGCTAGCCAAGCTTCGTAGATTGGACGAGTTTCAAGCTTCATTTTGAAGGAACTGCTTTCACTAAACAGCTTCTGACCTTCAGCGTAATTTTGCCATCCCTCACCAAGAATATCCTCAACACGTTTCATGTAGGCACTCAGCTGGCGCTCAATCTGTCGAGCCCAAATAATAGCACCAGATATTGGGGGCAAATCATGGATCTGAGCCATTGCATGTGCTTCGCTGTGACCATACTGCTGCTTGAATCTTTCATGCAAAGCCGCAATATCTGCCTTCACGTTTTCAATCAATTGGGTTTGGTACTCCTGGATAGCTCCGCGGATCTTTGGTCGAACGAACAAGGCGTTGAACTTTGAGAACACTCGGAACATTTCATTCGCCGTCTTCGCCGTCGCCAACCGATCTCTCAATCGTGCTATGATCGAGTTCTCAACGCGAGAAGTTCTTTCATTGTAAGCATTCTCGGCAGTGATCCAAATATCAGTGCCCTCGATGGAAACATCAAGGACGTCAACGTCTTTAAGCACGTTGTATGCATTTTGGACTTCTTCAACAGCATCGACATCGCCAATCTCCTCAATAGATGCCTGGCCACCGGCTTCGCCGCGATGGTCACCATCACCCTGTCCCAGGACATTTTGGATGGTACGTTGGAGTTGCTCGTGGCCATGTCTGAAAGCCCGAACATAGGCAAGTCGCTCCTGAGTTTTGCTATGACGCTTCGTTACTTTGATTGGAATGAATTTTTCTGCTCGCTTCCTAGTTACCTCACGAGCTGTATTTGTGAACTCCTTGACGTTTTCATCCCAGGTGGTAAAAATACTGTCCGCCACACTCATAAGGGATTCGAAGTCCTTATATCCCATGTGCATGAGTCTTCTCCCCGAAAGCAACTCATGCAAGCGGTCATCCAAGTCCCCAGAAATCGCCTCGACCAGAGGTAAGGCCCTTCTAATAGGATAACTGGTGATTTTTAGTTTTTTATTGATATGGCTAAAAATCTTGACTAGAGCCTCCTGAACTTTTGCGAGAGATGTTGCGGAGAGAAGTTCATCTAGTGGGAAATCACGCATAAGCTGGTTGTACTTTTGGACAGTATCGGATGCCTCTTTTAGCCCAGTATCCGCGATGAAGGAAACAGTCGCATGGAAGCGTTTAGCATGGCGAAGAATCTCTAGGGTTAGGACCACTCCCTCTCCCCGAAGCTGCTCCTCAATGCCTTCCAGGGCAGATTCCATATTTAGCCAGAAGTTGATCTCCTGCGTAGCGCTTCCTGAATCTGCATCTCGCTGCATCTTGGTAATGGTTTGGATAGATTTGATCCACGAGTTCACGGTTGACTGTAGCTGATTGAGGAACATCGAATCATTGATGATGGTAGATGGGATCATGTCAAGTGACGGCTTTTGGTTTTTCGACGCTGCTTCTTCTATGGCAGCTTGAACCGTTGGGTGCATCACTAATGACAGCTCTGGAATCTCAATATTTTGCTGCAAGTGAAGCAGGGCTAATTCCAATTCTGCCATCTTTTTCTTCGTAGCGGGGATACCGGATTTGGATTCATTTTCTGCGTATCTTCCTCCAGTAGCTTGTGTAGTACTTTTGCCGCTCTGAGACTCAGTGGCTTTGACGTGGGCATCGAAATATGGCACAATAGCATGGTGGAGAACCGAATGAAGGATTTCGTACGGGGAAATAGTGGATTGGTTGATTCCAGCAGCTCCAGGTAAATTGAGGACTTGGAGTTGAGCAGCGAGAGGAAGCGTAGATTCCAGAGCAGATGGACGCTTGATCAAAGCTACGGTCCCAACAGTGGTAATTGAAGTGGAGAGTTCAGAGCCGACCGAGTAGATATATTGGGGTACAGCGGAACCTATTCAGAGGCATATATAAGTCGAAAGAGTCCAGTTAAGGCTAGGGAAAGAGC
>LDUD01000089.1:894053-906356 GCA_012184295.1 Dactylella cylindrospora
TAGCTTCCGCAGAAGCGTCACCGACAGAGCTGTCAACATCCTTGCAGACGTACAAAGCTGTCGGCCCTTCGCCGCCAAACCTGGAGCACCTTTGAAGCGTGTCAGAGTAGCGGGATTTGCTCAGCATGTTGCCAGGGGCCTCGAGGTCTCGTTTCGAAGTACCTAACATGATTTCTACGATATGGACAACATGATCGAGGAGGTTTATCGGATTAACGTAGGTGTTGGATGGGGTCGCAGAAGTGGACCCTCCCGGTGAGGGAGACCTTATCTCACTCGACCTAGGAGCGAGGGTCTCCATGGTGGATAACGGTTTGAAATGTAGAGATTGTTTTTTTCCAGTATAAATTCAATAACGGTAATAATATCAAAAAGTCTAGATGGTTATAATTAATATCCAAATATTAGTAGATTCATATATGGGTCGTAGTCGTGACGAGAAGGATGCTGTTTTCGGGGTGAGATATCTATAATGAAGGCGTCTCTCCTTCTATCATGATAAAAAAAACACCAGAGAAACCAAAAACGACAAAACTAAATGCTCCAAGAAAAGACAGTTGGAAGCGGAGATGAAGTAGATTTCGATGAACCGATGAAAGGAACGAAGACGAATTCTAAGCGGCAATTGTCGTTAGATGGATTTAGTTTGTGGACGTTTCAGGTAGAGCGGGAGGGAAGGAGGGAGGTTGGACGGGGAGGTCTGTGAGAGGGAAATTCGCGTTCCTCGTGCATGCATACACAGATAAACCAGGGGAAGCTTGCTGTTATTGTTATTTGTTGTTGTAGATTACTGGTGTGTGAGTGGAGCTTGAGCTGCCCGCTGCTTGCCCGATAAAACTATAATTTTTCGGCCGGGAATCAGTCCCTTGCTGCTGCTTCTGTTGTACCGTTTTTGCTCGCTCGGCTTGCTGGCCCGCAGAAATGTAACGGCAGAGCCCGGATTGATTCCCCCTCGTTTATGCTGTTCAACCCTTCTCGGTTGGCCCTGCACCACCGCCACGCTGCTGGTATCGCTGTGTGGCAGGCAGGCAGGCAGGCAGGCGTTGTGTGGCGCCAATGCTGGTTTTATTGTTCCGACCAGCTGGCTACAACAGGTGGCCCACCCACCGACAAACCTAACGAAAGAGCAGACGGTATCCAACCCCCAAAACAAGAAGGAAGCGAGATTGCACAGTTACAGCAGCGAGGCTTCACCGCAGCTGCTCCTTAGCCAAGAGTCCATCTCGAATTTACTATTCATCCCCCCGCTTGGTCGCACCACCATCCCCAATACCAAGACGTGTCATTTTCGTATTCTACTGTCAAATCTTCAAGTCCGACCATCTCTTAAGGAGCTACATTGGCTGGTCTGAACCCAGTCAGCCCCGATTTATAAACAGAGGCATCCCAATATAAATACGAGTAGTCATACAGTGCAGGATAAAAAGCCTGCCCATAGAAGCTCCAAATAACCACGAACCCCGTCGCCAACACCAAGTAGCCATACATACCACCCAATCTAAAGTTTCTCCAGCTACAATGGAGGATGAAGCAGTCCCTCCACCAGCCGACCGTCTCTCGCAAGACTCAGAAACCGCTACGGCCCCTGCTCCTGCCACCCCAGCTTCTGCCTCTGCGGACGACGACGAATCTCTCGATATCAAGCTTGCACAATCTTTCTATGGAAATCCACGTGCCTCTGTTCAGGTTGCCGTCGACCCTGTCGCCCTTATAACCAATGAGTGCATTACTGTTACATCCGCCATGCGGAAAAATGCCAGATGGGCCCAGAGTTCGGTGGCAGCTATCCTAGGAGGAAGCATGGGCGACTCTGGGCTAGCGTCGCCAACGTTAGGTGTCCCAGGCGGTGCATCTACGCCCAGAGGTGGGGACCTGAAGAGATCTGGCAGTAGGAGAGATGCCTCCAAGGATAGCAGAGCATCTGGAGAGAAGGATGAGGAAGGACGAAACACGCCTGTGGATGGGAGCTTAGCCGGACGATGGGGGCTTAGGGGAAAGAGAGGGAAGAGCATACAGGACAACCCTTTAATTGCGGCATTCTCAAAGCTACGAGGCGACCTGTTAAGCTGCAAAGGTATCAGCCAAATCACCATTCTGCCAAAGGATCTATGCTAATCGCTACAAAGATATCAAAACCTTCGATACTCCATCCTTACTCCACCCATTCCTGCAGGTCGTTAGGTCTTCTTCGACGTCCGGGCCGATAACCTCGCTCGCTCTTATTGCGATAACCAAATTCTTCTCATACAACCTGATAACCCCCGCCTCACCCCGACTTCCCCTAGCTATGCAACTTCTATCATCTGCCATAACACACTGCAGATTCGAGGCGTCAGACTCCTCCCAAGATGAGGTAGTTTTGTTAAGGATCTTACGGCTCATGGAAGTCATGATGTATGGACCAGGGGCTGGGGTTCTAGGCGATGAGAGTGTGTGTGAAATGATGGAGACAGCGCTAAGCATATGCTGCCAAATGCGACTGTCTGAAGTTCTGCGGCGGTCTGCTGAAATGACAATGGTGACCATGTGCCAAGTTGTTTTCGAAAAGTTAAAACATCTCGAGGTTCCGGTCGAGGATGCAGCTGTAGAGGCTCTGGAGGATGACCCCGAAAAGACAGAAGCTCTCAAGGTAGAGCCGTCACTCAACGGAGACACCGCTGCTGGTACTCTCAACAATGTTCGACCGTCGGCAGAACTAGATCCGGAAGACGCAACACAAGATGCCGATAATCTGAATGTCAAGCCATATTCTCTCCCTTCGATTCGAGAACTCTTCAGAGTATTAGTTTCGCTGTTGGATCCACATAATAAGCAGCACACAGATACTCTTCGTGTTATGGCTATGAGGATACTAGACGTCGCCTTTGAAGTCGCAGGATCCGCGATTACAAAACACCCTAGTCTAGCTTCACTCGCCCAAGACGACCTTTGCAGATACCTATTCCAACTCGTCCGATCAGACACAATGCCAATCTTACAAGAGTCGCTTCGGGTAACTGGTACCCTACTAGCGACCTCGCGATCAGGGTTAAAGTTGCAACAGGAACTCTTCCTGGCATATGTAGTGGCCTGTCTACATCCGAGAGTTGAGATCCCACGAGAGATCGGGATCGATCCCATTTTATACGAAGGTGTTCCACATGCCCCCAAGCTATCGAAAACTCCATCCACACCTCAGTCTCAAGCTGGCAGCGGTAGAAATACCCCAGTGCCGGTTAAGGAACGGCAGAAGCTAGGCTTAGAGGGTGGTTCGAGACGACCTGACGCAAGGGAAGCAATGGTAGAGTGCATCGGAGCTCTTGCTAGAATACCTAGCTTTATGGTGGAGCTGTATGTGAATTATGACTGTGATATTGATAGAACAGACATGTGCGAGGACGTTGTTGGATTCCTATCAAGAAATGCTTTCCCAGATTCCGCTACATGGAGCACCACCAATGTTCCACCACTCTGCCTAGATGCACTTCTGGGATACGTCCAGTATCTAGCCGATCGGCTAGAGGATGAGCCGCGCTTCGAGGGATACCCAGACCCTTCCGTTCTCCAAAAGCAAAGAGAGAAGAAGCAACTTGTCATAAATGGTACAACGAAGTTCAACGATTCTCCTAAGAAGGGCGTCGCATTTTTGGTCCAGAACGGCATAATAAGCAGCGTAGAGGACCATACATCGATAGCTAAATTCCTGAAGGGAACTTCACGGGTATCCAAGAAACAACTAGGCGAGTACCTAACAAAGAGGGATAATGGTGCAGTCCTAGAAGCGTTCTTGGATCTATTCGATTTTGGTCACAAGAGGTTGGATGAAGCTCTGAGGGAACTGCTGGGTTCCTTCAGATTGCCCGGCGAAGCGCCCTTGATTGAGCGACTAGTAACAATGTTTTCAGAGAAGTACCATGCTTCGTCTCTGACTGAGGATATTGCGGATAAGGATGCCGTTTACATTCTTAGCTATGCCATTATTATGCTTAACACCGATCAGCATAACCCTACAGTAAAGGTATGGAGCTTACTTCGTTAACACTTAGGAATGCAGACGAACTAATCGTCGATAGGTCCGTATGGCCGCGCCAGACTTCGCCAAAAACCTCCGGGGTGTCAATGGTGGTAAAGACTTTGCACCTGAGTTCTTGGAAGCCATTTATGAAACAATCAAGAACAATGAGATTATTCTTCCTGAAGAACACGACAACCAGCACGCCTTCGACTACGCATGGAAAGAGCTCTTGATCAAAACGCAAGGCGCTGGAGATCTAGTCTTGTGCGATACAAACATCTTCGATGCACCAATGTTTGCAGCAACATGGAAGCCGATTGTTGCTACTCTGTCTTATGTGTTCATGTCGGCCACTGATGACGCAGTTTTCACGAGAGTGATTACTGGCTTCGACCAAGTAGCGAGAGTAGCAGCTAAATATGAGCTTCACGAATGCTTGGATCGGGTTATTCGGTGCCTAAGCTTGATTAGCACCCTCGCTACTGAGTCACCTCCCAGCACTAAGCTAAACACAGAGGTCCAGGTGAATGACAATAGTGTAATGGTCAGCGAGATGGCAGTTCGATTCGGCCGGGACTTCAAGGCACAACTAGCGACTGTTGTCTTATTCCGTATAGTGACAGGCAAAGAGCCCGTTATCCGAGAGGGATGGAATCAAATTGTGCGGATATGGCTGAATCTCTTTGTGAATTCACTGATCCCCCCGTTCTTCCTCCCGGATCAAAATTCTCTCGACCTGCCACCAATACCCTTACGGAACCCCTCTCATGTTGTAGAGAGGAGAAACGTCTCAAAGGATGTTGGCCTATTCTCGACGCTATCGAACTATCTGTCTAGTTATGCGGCAGACGACCCACCAGAGCCTTCGGACGAGGAATTAGAGAGTACACTATGTACCGTTGACTGTGTTAATTCTTGCTACCTTGGGGATATCTTTTCCAATATACAGTGAGTCACAACGCTTAAACTTAAAGAGGCAGCAGGAGCTAACCTGACAATACAGAAATATGGATGAAGTATCCATCGCTTCGTTGATGAAAGCTCTTCTCTCCCAACTGCCTGAAGAAAGCTCGCCAGTAGTGATCATTAAGCACGAACTTCCAGTCATGCCACAAAACGGTGCTGCTCCCTCCGAGAGAAAGGATCAAGTCTATGACCCAGCAGTGCTCTATGTTACAGAATTAGCAACATTACTAGCCCTCCGGACACCAGAGACAGTTCAAAATCTTGGACCAGATGTGGCTACTGCCCTTCAAAATATTATTCGTGGAGCGAAGAATGCACACCCATTAGTCGTCGCACGATCAATATACTACCTCCTAAACCTTCTCAAAGCAGGCTTCGAATATGAATTCCTTAGAGCACCAGTGGTTCTTCACTCCATCGTCACACTTGAAAAGTCGCTATTGGACAAATGTTCTGGTCCAATCGTCAAGGGTTTACACACCTGCATTAATGCTTCAACACCATTGAAATCCGAGATCGTCAGCTCACCGGACTTTTGGTCTTTGCTGAGGTTGTTGGCGACAAGCCCGGAAATCGCCGGTGATGTTTTCGATATCTTAGACCTTGTAGCAATTCAGAATCCGCTCAATGTTACAGCGGATAACTACGTGGCAGTTGTTACCGTGCTCAATGACTTTGCCACGGCGGGAAGCGTCGGTGCCAAGTTTGAACAGTTACAGGATCGGACAAAGAAAGGAAAGGTTACGAAAATTACAGATAGACCGTAAGTTTTCCACGCGGCCGCCGGTCTTAGCACATTTACATCCCAGATGCAGCATTAACACTGAACGTGAACAGTGATGCGGAAATTGTCATCCGTGGCACCAAAGCTGCTCTAGGAATCTACAATCTGACCACACGAGTTCCCGCTTTGATCACAAAATCACATCTGGAACAAACAGAAGCGTGGACAACCTACTGGTCACCTATCTTCCAAGCCCTCTCCACCCAATGTGTCAATCCATGCCGCGAAATTCGCCACAACGCATTCAGCAGTCTGCAGCGTGCATTGCTATCACCAGAGCTAGCGTCGACCGACCATACAGAATGGACGGGTATCTTTGGCGATGTGATGTTCCCACTAATTACGATGCTTCTGAAGCCAGAGGTGTATCAGAGCGATCCGAGAGGAATGAGCGAAACAAGAGTGCAAGCCGCTACGCTGCTTTGTAAGATATTTTTGCATTACCTAGTGTTGTTGAGCGAGTGGGAGGGTATGCTTGGGCTATGGGAGAAGATTTTGGATATTATGGATCGGTTGATGAATAGCGGGCAGAGCGATCATTTGGTAAGAGTTTATCCCTCCACTCTAGTGAGTCGTCTCGTCTCCTAATAAACATTCTTTGGCGTTACAGGAAGAAGCAGTGCCGGAATCATTGAAGAATGTGCTCTTGGTCATGTCGAACAGCGGGTTTTTAGTCGCGCCAGAGCAGCAGGAGGAAGGTAATGAAAAGCAGAAGGAGCTATGGAGTCAGACGTGGAAGAGGCTCGAGAGGTTTCTGCCGGACCTCTATAAGGAATTATACCCAGAGAGGGCGAAGGAGGATGAAAAATAACGGGAGGTGGAACGAGAATAGAGTACAGGTTCTCTCAATCGGGTGCAGCGGTTGATAATTTATGATATGGTGTTCTTTTGGTGGGAATACAATATCCCTTTGGTAATTGAGCGGCTAGAGAGCTAGCTTTTCGTGTATAGATTAAGCATCACCAATACAAGATTTTTGGCTGAAGGAAAGATGATACAATATAATACCCTATTGAAGCTGCCAATTATTAATACAATAAACATTAAGGATATAGATTACAGATCCAAGACCCCAATATGTCCATATACATAATCTGACTTAAAACCCAAGACCCATATATACGCCATACGCCGACCCAATAAACTCCAGACTCTATACCACTACAACACCAAAACCCTCATCGCCTCCTCCCCCCTCCCCTCCAACCTCGTCCACTCTTCCACCGTCAACGGCAAAACCCGATCAAAAACATCCATCCCCGTCCTCTTCACCACATCCCCATCCCTTCCATTCCACCGCCCAACCTGCCAATACCTCAAAGACCCACCATCGAACCTCAAAAACCCACCATCAAACCTCACCCTATCCGCTTCCTCCCTCGTCGCCGTCCTCCAGTTCATCTGCTTCGCGATGGTCATCATATCCGTTACGTTTCCCAGGATCGGAGCGCGAGATATAGAAATCATCCATGCTAGCCAGTAGCGTGGAGTCGTGAAGGTCGTTTCGTAGGAAGTGCCCGTTTCCCCTTCTTCGCCTTGATTCGGCCATCTCCCTGTATAAACAAACTTCTCCATTTCCACCAATCCGGGGAACAACCTCCCCAGCAGCTCGAAATTCTTCACAACGGCCTCGGGGAATTTATCCACCTCTGTAAAATCAATCCTCCAAGGATCCTGCAAAAACTTGACAGACAGGAATTTCATATTCACGGCGTCCTTGGCAAACATGAAGACGGAGAGTTGGAGACGGCGACGGTGGTTTAGGATTTCTTGGAGAAAGTGGGAGAGGGAGAAGGGGAGGGTGCCTTTGATGTAGGGGATTGCGAGGTTTTTGAGGAGGAGGTCGGTGGGTGGGAGGGTTGAGGAGGGTGGAGAGGTGTTGATGGCTGTTATGAGGGTTTGAATTGTCGGGGAGTGGGGGAAGGGAGGTGTTGGGCTACTGATCATGGCCGGTGGGGGTTGAGGAGCCGGTGGTGGTTTTGAGGGTTTGGAGAAGGGTGGGCAGATGGGGAGTTTGGAGAGGTGGATGAGGAGGTTGGTGATGAAGGTTGAGGTTTTTGTGAATATGGAAGGCATTTTGGCTGTTACGGCGGACATGATTGCGGTGTAGTTCCTTTCAAATTCGCGGGTACAGAGTTTGTGAATTATATTCTACATGTTGATATTAATATTTTATTCGGCTCGTTGTAGATCGAGTAGTAGCGGTAGTTTATTAGGTATAAAAAAGCTTAACAAAGAAGCATCTCAAAAATCATCATGAAGCTTGATCATTGGCGTCGTCAATGGTTAAGTAATATATTGCACTAGGCCAGGTACAAGTGAGTCATGCGTTATTCCTACAAGCCCTCGGTCGGCATATTTACAAATCCCAATCGCAAGTTATTTTAAAATGTACTGTTGCGCAGTTTCATAATCCATCGCGATCGCCGTTATTCCAAATCCTTCACGTTGAATGCATTGCCAGAACATGTATGATTTCCATGGAGTCATCACGATACCGCTCGAAGATCAGTCTAGTTCCCACGGATGTTGTATTTTTGTGACAACTCGCGTTGCGCATACATAAGTTGGTACATATCCTGCATGGATCGCTGCAAAAAGATGGCAGGAGCAGGCTCAGCGAAATTTTAATTTAAAAGAATCAAATGGTCAAAAGAGATTAAGGAAGAATATCCTTAAAATAAGGATGCAGCTTTTGGTCCCCCCGAGTAAGAGCAGAAATAAAAGGCATAATGAGAAAAATTACAAAGGCAAAACAATTAAATACGCTCGACGCCGACCTCCCATATCTATCAATATAATCAAAGAAAAAATATTTTTACAACCGATTAAGTATGATTTTTTGGTTTCCTTTACCGTGTCATCCACGCATCCCAAAAGCGAGAAAAAAGGGGAAAAAAATGTTCAAAATGCTTAAACCAAAAAAAGACCCCCAGGCTATGCAAATGCCGATTCCTTCTTGTGCGGTTCTACGGGTAATCTGTTATCTTTGACTCTTCCATTCTCATGGCCCTATATATGATTCAAATCAGTGGCATGCCTTTAGAATATTACCAGGGGAAACTCGCTCGGGTTAGATACTTACCACAATCTGGCCCTTCTTCTCCTCGTCCTCCGTCGTAATAACACCAACTCCGGGTTCATCAACATGAGCGATAGGTCCCTCACCACCTCCTCTCAGATCTTCCCCTCCCATCTTCCCCTTGTCTCCCATCTTGCCCTGCTTCAAATTCTCGGCCTCTTCTTTAGACTTTAATGCTGCGTTGATGATCTCCTTTTGGTCCTTATCCCAGGTATCTTTGTCCTTCTTGATGTCCCATCCCTCTTCTAGACGAGCCTTTCGTTCTGCTTTCTCTTTTTCGTCCTTTTCGTGGGCCAGACGCTGTTCTTCCATTTCCTTCATGTGTTTCAGGTCATCGGCGGATGGTTCGTACAAATGCCAGATGGTGTAGTGTGGGAGACCAATAACGGTGAATTTCATGCGGCGACACATCTATGACTCGTTAATCTCGGCTCTGAATCATAATCTCGCTTCGAGTGATACATACCTTTCCAAACCCTTCAGTTTCTGCATGCTTCTCAAAACTAAACGCTGGAAAATGTGCACCGGCGCGGAAAACCAAAGCCTTTGCCAGAATACTAACACCGCCAACGCCATCCAGTTCCATCTCAACGTCCGGATCTCCTCGTGGGTCTCTCAAGTATGCCAAATGTGGTCTCCAGGTTGCATATTCCGCATAACCTTCTACGATAACGTCATCTTCGCCGAGCTTGGCTGCTAGTTCCAGGCCAGTATCGGATTCTTGCCACGAGTTCAAGTCGTACGGTTGCTCGTTACCCAGCCATTCCGGGAGCGGTCGCCAAACATCTAAATTCACCACATTAGTAAAAAATTACACAGATGGGATTGTTAAGATGACTCTGAAGGGTGCATACTCGGCACAATAACATCCTTGTTGTGTCTCATCAGATCTTCCAGAATAGTCGTGGGTGCCGTCTCCACATCTGCATCTCTCCAATAAACCCAACTATGGTGTGGTTTCAATGTCGCATTCAACAGCCAATTCCTAGCCCTCGCCATCAACTTTCTTCTAGGTCCTTGAGCTGCAAACCCATGTCGATTGCTAAAGTCCTGCCCGATAGCCTGCCCAAAATCCTTTTCTATAACGGTAATCTCCCCAAACCATTGCTCGTTATCCGGATCGCTTTGTTGCTGCTTTATCAGGTCGTTCAGGAGACCCATCGTGTTGTCCTTGGAGTCCGAGACTAGGAAGGCCAGGTCGATGAGATGGTGCGGGTACGTGAGGTTTCGGAGATGGCTGAAAAACATGGGCAAATGGGCTTCGGCATCACGGAGTGGCGAAAGGAAGAGGATTCGTTCGCCGCGTTGCCATCCTGTCGATGAGCCCTGGTATAAAGATAAATCGTGATACTCGACATCCGGGATATCTTTGTAGAGAGTGTAACCGAGGCCTAGGGCGGAAAAGACTATATATCGGAGGGAAGGGGAAACTATTAAGGATAAAATTAAAGCCCCGGTGAATACTATCCCAAGTTTGAATAGCAGTCTGCGGCGTGCATAGGCTGATTTTCGATATTTAGGATGGAATTTAGTGCTAAAGATTTAGCTCCAGAAGTTAGCCGGCGGGTAATAAGCCAAAACACGGGGAACCGGGAACGTACTTGTAGGGCGATATTGCGTAGGAATCATCTTTATAGTAACTGGAGTGCCCATTGGCATAGCCGTTTGAATAATTGCTATGCGAGTGTCGACTTATGGGAAGCGACATTGTGGAGAAGGAAAGCTTCCAGGGATAAAAGCCAGCCCGATGTGATGCGTTGAGTAAAATGCGGCCGTATCGATGGAGGTAGCTACCCTTCATCCCCCACTACGGGCAGATTGGAGGTCCTGTTGGCCTTCTCAGATGGATAAACGGAGTCTCCACGATGTCGTGATGATGATTTCTACTCCCGTGAAAGACGAAATACTGTTGATGATCCTGTTACGTGGCCGGCCGAGAGGGAGCAACAACGACAAGGTCTTGGAGAGAGAGCGAACGAGAGCTGAGGCCGTAAATTAACGAGAGGTGCGTCCGTCCATCCAGGGGAAGCCGGTTGCGTTGGAGCTGCCGTGAGGCCACCTAAATTGACCAAGCGAAAAAATACCCTTCAATTACGTCCAAAGAATATCATCAACCTTGCAAAGACTGTCGATATGAAATATTTAGAGTGCTGCTGGCCTATATAACAAAGTTTATAATAAGGTCCGTGGGAGCCACGTTGAAGGATAACCAAAGAGAAGAAAAGGGTGTTCCGTCCGCGTAAGATTGTTTTGGAAATGGGGGCTTGCAGGAAAGGAGTATGATCGGTGCCCGTTTCAAGTGGTGTTACCCTGATTTCGACTGATCTTATTTCCTGCTCGCTGCTGCTGCCGCTGCGTGGTAGCCGTGGTAGTATTATCAAAAATGAAAAAAAGGCGACCGAGCCAATCAAGAAGAGAGTTCTCCCTGCTCTCAGAAGGGCTGCACCTTTCAGTTTAAGCTTTTCGTTCGCTGAATTGAGAAAGCGAGGGATCAACGAGGGACGAAAAATTTAACCAAATGAATGACGAGAAGGACGGGAACGGGACCGAGGAGATAGACGAATTAATATCAGTCTGAGAGGAGATAAAATTTGTAGAGTAGATAGAACAAAACTCTCGGAACCGACAGGATCGCAATCAAGATCTTTCTTCTGGTGTTTTGAGACGTAGTCGAGGCGGCAGGGGATTTTGGGAAGGCCCACAGTGGAGCCAAAAGGAAAAGTCAAAGAGGCGTGTATGTAACGTCAGTGGCATGCTAACATGCTTGACAAGGCGGGAATAGCTCTTAATATAAACTAGCTCGCATACAATATCTTCTGGAACTCTTCTCCTCTCTGCTTCCGTTCTACTTTTTTTAGGCTTGGCTGTTGCTATTCCGGGAACTTTTGGGGAGAAATTTCGAAAAGAAACCGCAGACTATTCCTGCTTTTTTGCTTGCCTGTCGATTGACCAGCTTTGACGAAGGAACTAGGTTGGTAGCATCGCATGCTTGTTTAAAAAGGTCGTGTCCTGTATGCTCTCATCCCGAGGAGAGAAGAGCGTCCAGGGGCGATCCATCCGCGAGGCCGCAAAGAAGGGTTCATGGGACTATTAGATTTCATGGATTGAGGCCTTGGTTCATTCTACGGCCTGCCGCTTACATCGAAAACCTGCCCGAGTTCCTCAATTGATCAGTGCGGCCCTTGTACGTCTTCACATTCAGAGATCCGGCCGCTGCTACTTGCTAAGGCAATTATTCCCTGAGCAGTTTCTAGAATTACTGGAGGATAGAGAAGATTGCAACATCACAATGAAATATGCTGTACGATCACTCAACCATGATTACAATTGCTCGCGATACTGGCGCAATACCAGAGCGACCCATCATAATTGAATAAAAGGGAAGAAAGTAAGGTCCGACGCCCATATGAAGGGGAAAGAAACCTTGAAACAATAGTAGACATGCTTTGCTCACTGGGAAGAAAAAAAAAAAAAAAA
>LDUD01000089.1:906380-916672 GCA_012184295.1 Dactylella cylindrospora
AAGCTGTTACCAATCAGGGCAATCGATATTCCCAAACAGGGCTCTGCGACCATCACGCGAGTTTCGGATGCTGGCATGCGATCCAAGCCTTAAAACAACAGCAGCCTTCCAGACCTTCTCAGAAAAGAATGGGCAGCACCGCAGCCAGGAGCATTAGGCATTCCTTCGCAGGATGGAGAAGGTCAGAGGATTAGCCTGTCGTCAGCCCAGACTTTCTGTCGGTACCTCTTCCGGTGCATGTTAACATTGTAATAGTATGCTTGTATCCAATAACCCCAATTTCTAGAATTCACAAGCATGAAAAGAAATTATACGCTAGAACAACAAGCATTGAAGTCAAACTACTATGCGGCGATATAACTTCTTCCTCAACAAAGTATTGATCGACTAGATGCAATAATTTAATCAAGGAGAAGAAATCCAGTATGCTAGCAGGACCCGGGTTGTCCAAAGCTTAGCCTGTCCAAGAGGTCTCAGTTAAGAGCCTCCGTCCAAACCAGCAGTTGGTACTTGGCACCTAGAGCTGCAGCAGGCACATCCTCCCAGGTGCACGGTGGTGTGAGGCCTGTCATTGGGGTGGGGATACCGAGTGGGGAGAAGAGGCGAAACTTGGAACAAGCGGGGCGAGGCTGATACGTTCCTTCAACTTCTATGGAAATCACGAACCGGTCAGCACTCGAAATTTCGAAAGAGAAGGCTGGCAATTTTGCACCGATCCTTGGCCGTTCGGAGGATAACAATCTCTCCACATTCCCCAGGAAAATCAAATAGATGTAGAGTTGGAATTTTTCTTCTCTCACCGTACCTTAATTCTTAGCAGCTTGAGAGGAGCTAGACCTCCTCGCGACATTTCGATTGCGCTCACCCAAAACTCCAACAGGCAACACATAATCGAGAGGAGTAACGGGATATATCCCGTGTTTAAAACAGAACAATGCAGGGCCGAGAGATCGAGAGCGTCGACCGAGACGATTGGCAACGGTACTTGGCAAGAAAGGAGACCGCACCCTCTACCACCAGTGTTCAGACCAGCCAAAGCATGGAGCGACCTCGTTACGCGGAACATGTTAATCTAGCAGACCAGCTATCCAGCCTGTCCATCATTGAGAATGAGGAGTCTGGCCAAAGAAGCCGAGATCATGAAAACTGGATTCACTCTCCCAATAGTGAAAGCTCAACCTTAAATCCTTCCCGGAGTCCCTATTCATCCCCGCCGAAACCGGAAAGGACGTCCAAAATCCGAAATCTCTTTCGAAACAACAGCAGTACTAAGTCAAACCGCCCACCGAGCGGCATCGTGGCACCTTTAGTTCCTGTTTCTCGCGACGGCTCTATAAGTTACACAGATGCGGGGCCGAAAGCTCCGCTCTTGAACCAAGATGCCCCGAGACGAGATTCTTTGCTATCACAGGGTGATTCCAACGATGGATTGTTTGACATGCCCTCCCGCGAACGCAGCCCAAGCGAATCCTCGTCAATTAATGCATTCCAAGCGCCCGCGTCCATTTTTCAAACACAAGCCCCAGTTCCACCACCCCCAAGGAAACCCGTTCCAGGACCCCCAATTCCACCAAAGACCGCTACCTCGAACAACCCATTAGTCCTTACATATGCTCGGAAAGAAGAGTTGGAAAAGATCTTTGAAAGATGGAGCGATAGTAGGACAGGCCTACTCTTTGGCGAAACTGCCGTCCCGTTTTTCTCAAAGAGCGGACTAAGCGATTCGGTTCTTGGGGAGATTTGGCAGATCTCCGATCTTGACAACAAAGGCGCCCTAACCGTCGAGGATTTCATCGTCGCCTTGCAACTGATACTGGCCTACAGGCATGGGCAAACGGATTTAAATCCAGATACCGGTAGTATCCTACGGAATCAAGTGAGAACCCTGAATTCTTACTCGTTAACCGCCTCCGGAACCTCGCCATGGCCGTTCTCTCCAAGCGGCGACGAGCCCTTCGCAAGCCCCGGGATCGAGGCCACAACTAGAAGAGAGTACGAGAAGGCTTGCATTAATATATTACTACCGAGCGCGGATGACATTGTGAGAGACCGAAAAAACAAAATGAACACTTTTGGGTATGACCCGTTCGATGAACCGGATAGACGTCAATCACATGATCCTCTCGACGACTTTGACGACAACGATCTCTCCGATGACGACGATATCGTCACCCACCGCATCAACTTTCACCGGGGCCGTGTTGTTACATTGGTAGAGCAAGGGAAATGGGAGGAGGCCCTCTCACAACTAGAAGCTTGCGGCTTTCCTCCTGAAGTCTTCAAGACTCGGATAGTCAAGGCGGTGATTCAAAACATGATTACCGAGTCCTACGGTGACGCAATGGCAGCACACACACTGAAAGATATGGTGTATACCGCAACAGAAGGTGTCCACCCGAACCTTCTCCTATACTATAATAGGGCGCTATCGAACTACTACTTTGGACAAGACGCCCAGCTCGCCTTGACTGACTGCAAACGCGGCCTCAAGCTAGCAAAGAAAGCAGGCCCATTGATCCGAAACTCGCTTGAAGGATGGGCACGTTCCGACATTGCAGAACTCGCCGCAAAAATCTGCAATGAGACAAACATGGAGGCGGATGCCCATTACTACAAAACCATGATTCAAGAATCCCACGAGACTCACCCATTGCTATTGGATTCCACCAACGAGGTTACCAACATTGACACGCCTGCGGTAAAGCAGATGGTAACGACATTCTTACTCAAGTATAACATACGATACGATTCTGCAAAAAAATCCGTTAGCGGAACCGCAGAGGCAGCGTTCACCGCGTTCGTAAAAGCCTTCGAGGAGAAGAATTTCGCCGCGGCGTATTATCTAACCACAGGTAAGCTTCCCTCACCATCAAGACCACAATTCAAACTCCCAAGATCTAGAGATACTAACCCCACCAGCCCACGACCTCCTCCCCACCCTCACCAATGACGGCCTAATGGGCCTCGGCCCCATCAAACGCGCTAAAATCCACAGCAACGACTCCGGCGTCTACCTCCATAGCTTCCTTCACTTCGTCTCAATCTACCCAGAATCCAAATTCGGCCCCTTCATCGCCGAAGAACTCCTCAAGCGCGGCGTCCCCATCGATTTCTGCTCCGACAAGGTCAAAATGGTAAACAGCCAAAGCATCGGATCTCCCGGGAATTACACCGCTCTGGGGTTGGCGGTGGTGTACAACAATCTTCCCGTTATGAAGGTTCTCGTTGCTCACGGGGCGCTGTATGAATTTGATAACAAGACGACGTTTGCCAGTCCCCTCCTGCTGGCGGCGTATCTCGCCCCGCGAATCGGTTCCCTGGCTCCGCTGAAATACATAATGTCCCTAAACCCGGACTTAACCCGGAAAGACTACTGGGATAACACCGTCTTCTACTACGTCGCCAACCTGGGGAACATTAAACCGATAATGGGATCCGAAGCCGATGTGCAGTCCGCGCTGGATATGATGGTGGAAGCGTTGATTGTGCTGTTGACGAGTAAAAAGAAGGATTTGAGCAGAGCCAGCGGGAGGAATAATGAGAGCGCGTTGGACGTTGTGAGGAGGAATAAAAAGATGCCGGGGGTGACGAAGGAGATGTCTGGGTATTATGATCGGATTGAGGGGCTGTTTATTACTGCTGGGCAGAGAGTGGCGGCTTGAATATGGGATCGCTGGGGTTGTGTGGTGTGGGTGTACGGTGTCGATATTATGTTACTGTATAAGTATATAACGGCGTTATTAGGGCAACTGTAGATGCTTTGGAATATGTCTAGCTTCCCTTTAAACTACTTGCGATATCCTTTGAGCGTTGTTTTCGAATAACCCAGGTTCTTAATCTCGAACGTTATATAGTTCTCTCCTCTTTTAACACAAAGTATAGGAATCTAAGTTAAGGAAACCACTAGTTAGTTCACATGTACGAAAAGAGCACTATCATACACCTCCACACGAAATCTCTAAATGTAAAAAAGGTCTAACAAACAGGTAAAGAATTTATTCCGCCTTATCTCCAGCATCAGGTACCTCCGCTTCATCCTTCTCCTGCTTTTCCGCATCCTTATCCTTATCCTTATCACCCTCCTCCTCCTCTTCTTTGACCTCCTCCACTTTCCTCTTTGGAATTGGGTCTTCTCCACCCTTGATTCTATAATGCACCACCACATCGCCTCCCATCTTCCACACATGCGCCTTCATCGTCGCCAAGGTCATGTTCAACGGAATAATTTCGTCCTTAACCAGCAGCTCAAGCCAGTCTTCTGGGGGCCTTTCTTCTTCCCCAAAATCTGTCCCAGGACCGCCAGCCTGCGCGGGTTTCGGGCTAAGGCGATCAAAGATGTATGTTACTATCTTACGGGCCCGTAGCATGCGATTTGCGTTGAGTCGGTTGTTACTGTAAAAGATACAGACATAAGTTTTAAGCCCTTATAAAGAGAATAGACTTAGATGGAAAACTTACGGATCGTTAACCTCTGCAGTCGACGGCAGCTTATCCTTCCACGGGAAAAGCACAAAACTGACTTTCACCACCTCCTTCGGGGGCACCTTATTCAGCAAGATTGCATCTGCAACCCATCCTGGCATAACCTTCTCCAGCTCATCCGCTTCCCTGCCAACTTCTCCAACGGTTCCCCTATAGAGATCCTTGACGCCTCCAGAGTCCGGAGAATCTTCCTGAATGATGAGAACCATCTCTGGTGGATGTTTCAGTACCGGGGTCTCGGAGGGTAGAGAAGGACAAATTGCGGATTTTATCTGGAATTCAGACGACAGTCTATCGCCGATATAAGAGTCGTAAGATTGCCGAATGCGTTTGATGACGCCAGCCAAGGTGTCATCAAATTGTTCAGGTTGCTTGACCGGCTCCGCCGGCGTTTCCTCTGGTTTTGGTTCCTCTGGTTTCTTCTCTTCTGTTTGCTTGGATTTCTTAGACCATAGGGAACTTGAAAACTTCGAAAGGGATAACTTGGAAGTAGCCGCCGGAGCATTAGTCGACTGTGCAGGCTCTGCGGGAGTGGTGGCTGGAACGCCAGGGGTAGTCGTTGCCGTAGATGCGGTAGCGTTGGAATTTCCTTCATCCTTTGGCCCGGCAGGGACTGAGGAGAAGTAGTCGTTCTCACTTGATGCGCGGGGTTTCTCATGCGATATGCCCGACTTTGCATCTTCTTCGGCCATAGGAGGGAGAACGGAGGGAGAGTTCCCTGGGAAGTGAGCGGCAGCCGGGGTAGCCAGCCCGATAGACATTCCTGGGGTCATTGGAGGATGAGCGCCAGAAAGACCATTTAGGCCAGGTCGCGGGGTTGTCGCGGATGGAGACGATGACTCTTGCCACGATGATAGTGGAGCTGGTAGACTTATCGCAGATGGCGCATTCTGACGGCGGGCCTGTTCTCGAGCAACCTGTGTCTCCGTAGCTTCTTTCCTATAATCCTCATCTCTCTTGATCTCCTCGTCGATAAGGTTCGAGAATAGGTACCGAAGTACCCATTTACCAAGATTGATTCTATGATCGTCCCGGAATTCAATCTTTTCCTCAAGTTCGACCTCATCAGCGTACATTTCTGCATCAAAGCAGTAATTTTCTTCAAGTACACAAGCAAGTCGCCCGGTACGTGTGTCTATTTGACACCAATTTGCGATGCTCTCTCGCGTATTGACTTCCCGTTGAACGTCTTCGATATGCCTTTTACCCCACTTCTTCAGGACCGTGCACTATATCCAAGTTAGTTTCATATCGCATTGCCATATGTAGAGTAGGTTCATACTCTAACGAGATCCCACTCCAGCACATCTCCAGCAGAATCAACTGTCAGAACCCGTCGTCGGTCATTGAGTAGCACGTGTTTGATCAAGCCGTTATGTCCTTCAATCGTCTCATCCGGCTGCTCATATATCGGCTTTGTATCTAGCGTATCCTCCACTCCCATCATTGCTTCGGTAATTGATGCGTGCCTTGCTTGCGGGATAGAGTATATGGTTACTTCATCCGGATCCCTGACATCTTGTGTTGTGAATGCCGAAGTATTCGATAATTTTAATATCGAATTGAGCTGAATCATTGGCTTGTTCGATTTTTTCGGATATCCTATAACAGTAGCCATTGAAGCATTCGACGGGCGGTGTTGGTGAGATTGATAGCCATGAGCCGTAGAGGCCGTTGGAGATTTAGGTCCAGCGTCCTTCCTCGATGCGATCTCTGCGTTCGTGTCAACATCCAGCCATCTGTGTATCCGTGAACTCGATGTGGCAGTCCATATGTAGTCGCCTAATCCACCATCCGCAATGACTTTGTTGACGCCTTCATGCTCCTGACATACTGCGACGCAGATACCCTCCTCTATTTCTGTGATATTTCTTATATCCGTCTTGGCCACCAATCCAGTTCTGTCCGCTGAGTGGAAAAGTTCCAATTGCGGGTGTGACGAGTGCAGCGACCATACGGAATCGTTATGCATCGTGAGGGTGTGTAAACATCGTCCTCCAGTTACGCTCCACATCTTGACCGTAGCGTCTGAAGAAGCAGAGAGTATTATGTTCGCATCCTCAGATATCAAGATGGACCTGACCAAGTCAGTATGTCCTACAAATTTTGTAATCGGCTTTCCAGAACGAGGGTCCCAGAGTCTAACCACACTCTCAGGACCGCCAGACGCGAGGATACCGCCGCCAATTCCAAGAGAATAGACTGAACCTTTCGGGTTGTCCTTGTCGCCACCATCTCCGACGTCGATGCAGGATTGCTCGCCTTTACCGCTAAGGTCCCATAAAAAGATTTTACGGTCAAGGCCGCCAGAGGCGACCCATGTTCCGCTCGTCTTGGAAGTAGGCCCCGATGCCACCACGCATTTCACGTAATCGCTATGAGCGCCGAGGTCGGAAGGTGGGGTCTTCGAGGCCGGTCGCCAAAGTTTAACCGTAAGATCAGATGAACACGAGACGACGGATGAGGAGTCGGAAGTCAGGGCCAGGTCATTGACCCAATGGGTGTGGGCTTGGACTTGAGCTTTGAAGCTTGATGCGGGTGGCCTTGGTTGGGAAGTAGGTTGGTCGCCGTTGACAGAGGGGTTTGGCGGGGCGGTTAAGTCCGTATGAATATCCCAGGCGCAAATCACGCCGTCGCGCCCAGCAGAGTAGCTACAGCAAGATTAGAAGGGATGTTAGAATGGTTGTTCTGGCTCGTACAAATATGAAACCCCTGCAGTCGCCCGGGGCTGGCAATTGCGACTGTCAATCGGCTTCCTGCATCGGACCGAATTGAGAGCAACGAGTATTGACGTACAGAGTCCCTGTTAGGTCGAGAGCGAGCGAGTTCACGCCAAGTCTATGCCCACCAGGCGAATTCGGAAGGGGCAGCACTAGGCAATTATTAGTATTCTGCTAATTTCTTTTGCGGAGGTTTCACAGCAATTTGCAGACGCTGTTGGGTCCTCTGACGTACCATAGCTGATCTTTTGGCGGACTTTGCGCGCCATTTTAATTTAAACGAGAATTAGATGCAATGTATGAGGTGGGTAGGATGCAATGTGCTGTACTGGAGGGGTATATCGAAGATTGTAATGTACAATGATAAAATAGATAATATACAGAGAATAAAGCTAAGAGAAGGATTGAAAGAGGTTGGAAGAAAAGAGCATCGCGGGGGAAGAGAGCAGGAAGAAGAAGAAGAAGGCTGGCATCCTTTCTCAACCACCCATGCGACAGTCCTATCCTTACGAGTATAGTATTCGAGAGAAGAGGGGAGTGGCCAGCAGCTGTCTAATCAGCAGCGAGTGCAGCGAGCAGGCAGGTTGACCATTTAGGCGGGTCAATTGGTAAGGCAAGCAGCAGCAGCAGCAGCAGCAGCAAGCAAAAAGATGCAAACCCAAACTGGAACTGGAACCTGAACTGTGGAGCCTGCAAGGAAGCAACCCATGCCGTTACGCCTAAAATCCCCCTTCCTTGGCTAAACTCGGGCTCTACTATACGAGCGGCAATAGAAAATAATATCTACCGGTTCCTTCTTGTTTGTGAAACCTGAAATCACTAATCCTAAAGCCGTGGTAAGGCTTTTTATTTCAAATACCTTGTCGAGGACACCCGGCAAAATTATCGCCGTGTATTCGTGGTACATCCCGTAGATAGGCTGGTTACGAGACTGTAGATAGGCTTCTCTCAGCATCATATCGTGCCCAACACATATGTCCGGCGCTATTTTGTAAATCGCGGCCAAGTACCTCAGTCGTGGCCGTTGGAATCATAGGTTGCAATTACTGTACATTCAATATAATACAATCGCTTTGGGGAATCATGCAAGTAAACCAGCAGCCAAAGCCTCCAAGTCATCGAGAGTTTCTGGTGCTTCTTGCATTTCCACCACCTTCGACTTCCTCTTTGCCTTCTTCTTCTTCTGCCTCTCCTCATCCGAATCGTCTTCAAACCATTTCTTCTGCTTCTTAGGCGGCCTCTCTTTCTCACCCACAAGCTCTGGTGCCGCCTCATCGCTGTCACCTCCCCTCCTCCCATCCTCTTCATAAGGCACCAACTGTACCCCACCGTTGAGCCCATCCTCGTCGTCATCATACATCTCCTCTGCCATTCTCGCCTTCTGTCTCTCCTTCTTTGCCCTCTTCTTTTCTTTCGCAAGTGTTTTATCCTCCATGTCCGCTGCGCTAACCTTCTCTTTCTCGGCTGCCACAAACTTGCTTCTCTGTTCTTCCGCATCGCCTGCATTCCTGAATGCCTCTTCATCCTCAAATTCGTATATAGCATGCGCTTCGCCTTCCTCATCAAACACGAGTTTGGTGCCTTTACCCTTGTACTTCAACATTGCTTTCTTGGAGGTTGCAAGCTTTTCGCGTCGCTTGGAGTCGACCAGCATTGGCTCTTTGCCGTGGACTTGGATGTATTTTGGTCCGTCTTTCAGATTATCGGATTCGTTCCCTGAAGCCTCAGAGTCGGTACCATATCCGTGCCCCTTGACTGCTAAGAAATCCTCGTCCTTATCGCCGTCGCCACCTTCACTATGCCGGACCATCTCCGTAAAGTGAGGCGTGAAAATGTTTTGGTTTTCTATGACATGTTAGTACCATCTGTATGAGGACTAGTCAGAAGGATATGAACTCACGTCGTTCGAACATCCTATCGTATTTCGTCCTAACTTCCTTCTTCTTTTCCTTCTTAACGCTTTCCTCCTCCCCGCTATCCAACTCCTCATCACTACTATCCTCATCCTTCAGCAATGCCCTCGGCGCGTTCTTCCTCTCCTTCGCATCTTCTCCCTTCATAAATTTGATTCTCGGCGCGCCAGGCAATCCTAAACTCGTTGCAAAATCTTGCAGGGGCAGTTTCTCTAAGTCAAACACCTCTCTATCCTTTTGAATGTATACGCTTCTCGCGTAACTCGTAAACGCTTTCTGTCCCAGATATTTTATCTCTGGGTCTTTAAAGCAGATACCTTGTAACTGGTTTCGTATGCTCATCTTTTTGTTCTGTTTGACGTTGATCTTTTCGAGCGGGACTTTCTTCGCTTTTAACCTCGTCAGGAAGCCCTTCTCTTCCGTTGGGCATAGGAATAGCACAGCCCTTCCATCCCTCTCATATCTCGCAGTTCGCCCCACTCGGTGGATGTAGGTATCAGCATCCTCGGGGCAATCAACCTGAATAACCCAGTCCACAGCAGGAAAATCCAAACCTCTCGCAACAACATCCGTCGCGAACAAACAAGAATTTTTCGAGCTTGAGAATTTCAAGGTGATGTCTAATCGCGCTGTTTGTTTTTGTTTTCCGTGTAAATGTAGTAGTGGAATACCCGGCTGCATTTGTCTGAATGTTTCGTATACAAATCGTACTTGCTTCGTCGAGGACAGGAACACCAGAATCTTAGACTTAACATTTGCCCTAATAAAACTCCATAAAGTATCCAACTTTTCCGGCAATGGGGTTATAATATAATGCTGTTGTAAATTCGACGGGGTAGCTGAGCTTGCTGCTTCGTGTACCGCCACATACTCCGGATCTTTTAGACTTAGCCTAGCCAAATCATTTACGTTCTTCGTTTGCGTGGCACTGAACAGCAGAGTCTGCCTGTCCTTCGGAATCCCTTGTACAATTGCATCTATAGCTGACTTGAACCCCATATCTAATATCCTATCCGCTTCGTCCAACACAAGAACTTGCAAGTTATACGTATCGAGATCGGGATTCTGTTCAAGGTGCTGCTTCATTCTTCCTGGTGTGCACACGAGAATATTCATTCGACCTAACCGTTCGCGTTCTTCCTGCAGATTTTTACCACCAATAACAAGGCCGGCAGAG
>LDUD01000089.1:916708-935168 GCA_012184295.1 Dactylella cylindrospora
TTTGCGAAGAACTTCGAATATCTGAATTGCTAGTTCGCGAGTGGGCGAGATTATAAGGGCGCCGAGACCATCTTCCGGTGTCCATTTACGACGGTGTAGGATTTCAAGTACCTTGACGAAATCAGTCCAATACTAGTAACGAACAGGTGAACAGAGTATCTACCGGTATTAGGAACGCTAAAGTCTTTCCGCTACCAGTTTTAGCAGCGCCGAGGATATCTTTACCCTTCAACGCCAATGGTATGGCTTTCCTTTGGATATCCGTGAGGACCTTGAAGTGCGACTTGTCGAGTCCAGCAGCTGTAGCTTTCGAAATAGGTAACTCAGAAAATTTCGTAAGATTCGATGCATCCTAAAGGTTCAGAAAATTCAATTAGAATATACTATATCCAATTCTACTTATTTCGAGAGAAAGCAGTAAATATTCATAACATACAAATTCTTGCGCCGCCTTTTCAAGGTTTTCAAGCTCTTCCTCCTCTCGTTTTCTCTTCAGCGATTTTGTTTCTTTCCGTCGAGTTTTGACCGGCGGAAGGTCGCTAGGTAATTTCGCCCCTTTCGCCATGGTATGGAGCCAGGCGTATCACCTGCTGTCGGAGTATGCCCTGTTGTGGAGGAGTATATCGAAATTTGAAGACGGGAAGAAAAAAAGTTTAAGATTTTGCGAAAAATTTCAGCAGGGATGGCCAGCTTGGGAAAGTTGTTGCCAGTTGAGCCGCGGCCGAGAGTAGTAGCAATAAAAGCAAACCATCCATCCCACCGACCGCCCACCTAACTCATTTACTCTCCACATTCTTACTCCGATAGGGCTTTAGACTGTCAACGCGATAGTTGGTAGCTCGACCCACGCTATTGTCCTATCGTTCTTATACGGCTAGATAACGGGAAGATGTCGTCAGAACCGGACAAGAAGAAGGAAGCGTCGAAAAAGGTGGAGGAACCAGATGGAGAGGTTGAGATTGACAAAGAGTCACTCAGCACCATCGAGCGGGAGGAACTCGAGTTTCGAAAGGTAAGGGAACTATTTACAGTAGCAGGCACAAGAATAGGCAAGCTAATATATCTCTGAGTATAGGACTCCGAGATTCAAAGTACGTATCAATACTACAAACTCTCTCGACCGTCACTAGGAAAACGCTAACTAGCCGGATCACAGGAATCTTGAACGCCTTCAAACTAGACGCGTATGTTGCTCACTGCAACCTCGATAAGACCCTCTATTAACCCGACCGCGCTTTAGATACGCCGTCCTCGACCTCCAGCCAGGTGTCCCAGAATCCGATATTAAAATGCAGTACCGTAAAAAGTCGCTCCTAATCCATCCGGACAAAACCAAGAACCCTCAAGCACCAGACGCTTTCGACCGCCTCAAAAAGGCCCAAAACGAACTTATGGATGAAAAGGCCCGTACTCGTCTCGACGAAGCTATAGCCGATGCACGCATGCTGCTTATCCGAGAACGGAAATGGACCGTCGATCATCCGGACCTACAATCCGAGGCTTTCAAAGTAGATTGGAGAGAGAAAACAAAGGAGGTGCTGATTGACAACGAATTAAGGAGAAGAAAGCAAATGAAGGCACAGTTAGCAGAAGAAGGTCGGGAACAAAGGAAAGTGGACGCAGAGATAGAAGCCAGGAAGCGAAAGAGAGACAGCGAACAGGCGTGGGAGGACACCAGAGACCAACGTATCAGCTCCTGGCGAGATTTTCAAAAAGGAAAGCAGGCACCCAAGAAAAAGAAGATGAAGCCAATTGGTTAGGAGGAATTCGCAGTATTTGGAGGAACGATTTGAAACTTTTGTAGTTCAGTTTTTCAGCTTTCGATAGAGGCAGCGTTTTGACAAGGCGTTTGGGCGGTTTGGTTTCGCTTTGGCGTATAAATGTTCATCACGATATATCACCCTAGAAGTAACCTTCATTCTCACGAGCAAATAAATATATTCCAACTTATCATTTAGATCCGTTCCCAATATATCTGAGTAATCAAGTCAAACATGTATGAACAATATTTTGGTCAGCCTCGGCTTCACTAAGACCTCAATTTCAATGTTGAGCTCAACTTAGCTTAGCGCGCCTTGTTTGTCGCGCGCCACCAACATTGTCCTTCCCCAGTTCTCCTTTACCGTTCGCATCTTGGAATTTCTCGAGTATCAAACATACCGATAACCACAAAACAGACACCCAACGACGTCATGTCATGAAAAGACGCGACCATATCCGACCGCTCCTCGGATCCATGCACCAATTCCAGCTTCGCCCACCTTCTTCGCTACCACTGTAAAACACCATGTCGACATCCCGGCTCCTTTCCTCCCACCCCCGCGAGAGCGACGACCTCTCAACTCAGTCCCACGAGCTCGATCAACACTCCCACGCATCCGAAAATATTGAACTGCAGGCGCTCCGCCGCAACACGCAAGATGCGGAAACTTCGTCGCAGGTCATCGCGGACGGAGACTCCGACGATTCGGATCTAGACGAGACGTACCTGCTGTACACGGAGGAAGATACCAAACGGGTAGTCAAACGTTTCGATCGGTATCTTGTGCCTTTCTTGGCCATGCTGTATATGTTGAGTTTTTTGGATCGGTCGAGTAGGTTTTATTCTGTAGATCTCGCATAGATAGGGTTTGTGAAGCTGATAGTAGGATTTTCATCTTAGACATCGGAAATGTGAGTTCCCGCTTTTATTTGGGTTTCAAGAACGTGGTCGTGAAGCCTAACAGCCTACTTTGGGTATGAACAGGCGAGAATAGCGGGCATGGAAGCAGACTTGCAGATGTCGCATGGGCAGTACGAATGGCTGCTCACCACATTTTATATCACTTATATTGTAAGCCTGCCCCTCAAAGCTCTCGACTTGGACGAACACTAAATCCCATTACTATGAAGTTATTCGAGTGGATGGCGCTGCTATGGAAAGTCTTTCCTGCACACGCATACGTAGCATTCTGTGTCGCAGGGTAAGAGTTTATCCTTGCATGTATGACTGAAATGTGTTCTAAGTGGAATCGACAAGCTGATCGATGAACTACTCAAGCTGAAGCTGGGGACTTGTAGCTTCACTTCGTAAGTCGTCGATTTTCAGTTCGCTTAGGCAACACTATTAACGATAGGGTCCGTAGAGGGTATTGTCCCAAATTTTGTATCCCTTCTCCTCGCCCGAGCAGCTCTAGGTATCGCCGAAGCAGCTTTCGGTCCGGGCGTCCCATTCTACCTCTCTTTCTTCTACAAGCGTGAGGAATTAGCATTCCGAACGGGACTATTCATTTCCGCCGCACCATTATCGACAGCATACGCAGGAAGTTTAGCATATCTCTTAACATCGCTGAACACCGGCCTAGCGCCCTGGCGAGCTTTATTCATCATCGAAGGATGGCCGAGTCTAATAGCCGCAGTCGTGGCTTGGTGGTACATCCCGGACGGACCCGGTGATGCTTGGTTCCTCAAGGACGGTGAGGAAAGGCAAATCGCCGTTATAAGATTACAAGGTCATAGCCGAAGAAAGAGAAGACAAAGTTTCTTCGAAAAGGCAGCAGCGAGGAATGCAAATAGTGGAGGGTTCAAGTGGAGAGAAGTCATTGCTGCAGTGGGAGAGCTGCAACATTGGTTAACTGCGGTATGTATTTTTTCCTCCCTTTTCTACACACTACTCATCAATCTCATAAACTAAATATTAACACACATATCATTGCGCTCCCACAGCTGATGTTCTTCTCCTGCAACGTCGCCTTCTCTTCCCTGCCCGTCTTCCTCCCCACCATCATCAATGAGATGGGCAACACAGCTCTAATGTCACAAGCCCTCTCCGCTCCTCCTTACGTCGTTGCCTTTGCAACTGTAATCTTAGTCTCATATCTCTCAGACCGCCTTCATTCCCGCAGTATATTCATCATCGGCTGTGCACTAGCCGGTGCCTTCGGCTACGGCGTTCTAGCATTCGCACCGCAAATAGGTCTGCTAGATTGGAAATGGCGATATGCAGCAGTCTACTTTGCCGCTTCGGGTATCTTTTCAGCTATAGCTATTATCATCCCCTGGACAGTAGGTAATTCGGAGTCCGCTGAAGGCAAAGGAACCGGTGTCGCAATCTTGAATCTGGTTGGTCAATGTGGACCGCTGCTGGGGACAAGGCTGTATCCCGCCAAGGATGGGCCGTACTACACGAAGGGGATGTTGATTTGTGGGGTTTTTATGCTTCTAGTTGCGGGCCTAGCGATGGCCTTGAGGCTAATGCTGAGCAGGGAGAATAGGAAGAGGGATGAGAGGTTTGTGAGAAGGGGAGGGAGGGAGGAAGGGAGAGGGTTTAGGTTCATGTTGTAGGATTCGATCCCGAGATAACCTGAGAGCCTCAGAACTCTAACGACACATATTTATATATATATGAGTGATGGTATAGTCTTATTAATAGCGTACGAAGTATAAACGGATATCTTTCGCAGCGATAAAAACTTTGTGTAAGCGCAACGCAAAACGACGTGGTAATTAGATTAAATGCATTGTTCTATAATGGCATGATATCTGCGTTACCCTCCAGCAGTCTAGCAGCAGCCTTCTATCATCGTCCAGACCAGAAAAATTGAAATGCTTGTGATACCACCGACTAGATGGCGACATAGTAGGATGCAGGATCCAGAGGGCTCAAACCAATGTTTTGCCTTCACTATACTCATCAAATATAAAGCTACCGCCTTCTGGACGAGACAGCTATGGATTCGTGGTAATGAAATTTTGAGACATGCTAACAGAGACAGACTGTACATTACGATAATTTTCAGACCGCCCTTAAAGCGACAAATCCATATCAATAGCTTTCCCGAGTAACATGGCAGAGGCTTTGGGTATAGTCGCTGCATCTATACAGTTGCTTGAAGTGGCTATCAAAAGTATATCAGCGATATACGACTTCAGCCTGAATATCGCAAATGGCCCTGCCAACCTCAAATTACTCCAACTCGATCTCCAGCAAACCAGAGATCTGTTAAACGGAGTGCTAGAATTTCATGAAAATCCAGAATTGCATTCCCCGGCTTGCGCTTCATTGCTGCCGACCCTGAAGCTGCTAGGCAACTCAGTTACCAAGTTCTTGGATGACCTCGAATTGATCGAAAATGAGGTTCGAGAAAGGGCATCGAAGTCGAAGCGTTGGAGAGAGAAATTTAGAAGCGGTATGAGAGGAGAAACGGAGTATAACCAGATGAGGGAGAGGATAAAATATCATGTTCAGATATTGGGATCCACATTTGGATTGCTTTCAAAGTAAGTGTATACATACACGACAAAGAACGCAGTGCATAGTGCAAATTTAACAAACCCATGCCTTATTATAGCGAGTTTCACCTGCTGAATAATAGAAGTGTCACAACCGGGCTGGCACAACTATCTACAAGTATTAACCAGAAAATATCTGTTCCCCTCACGATCATGCAGCGTAACTTTAGGGACTCTCAGAATTCAAATACAGTCAACTTTAGCTCTCTAAAAGATACAATGTCACTACAGCAAGTGCAATTAGAGGGGCTGCTCAGGTCACAAGAACTAGGCTTCCAATGGGTTACAGAGATCCAAGAAACTCACCAGGACCAGAACGCCGAGAACTCTAGGTCATTGTCAGAAACAAATGACATGTTGATTGAAAAGTTTGACAAGTTGACCTTGGAGATCCAAGACATGGCCAATGGCCTACACACCAAAGACACGGATATAGAAGCGCAGATTCGAGATCTGAAGTTCAAAGTTGAAAATTCGCCTCGTGGGCAGAATGGACCTTCTGATACTAGGGCGAAGCAGAAGAGTTTGATTCGTTCTAGAAGGCTCGATGCTTCAATAAAGAGGATCCAGCAACTCGCAGATGATCCCAACCCGTCGAAGATAATAAGAAGCTCAGAAGCAATGGCTTATATAGCTGACCTCCAGGATATAGTGGATGCACTCTTAGATAACATCCAGGAGGAGCCGGAAGAATCTCAACCAACAATACCAGAGGCCGCCGAGGATATCGATAGCACAAGATCCCAACTTTTAGCTTTGTCTTCACCATCGATCTTCGTCCAGAAGGAACCTGACAGTAAGGGCTTGAAGAAATTTGCAACAGCACATCTGACTCGCGATAACATATTGAACGGGTACTCACACCAGGCAATAAGCCATCGAGAGCTGCAAGCCAATGTGTCGGTTCGGCATGGTCAAATATCACTATCAGCTACTACGGAAGAGAGAAAACAAGCGGGAACGGACGGCGAGGATTCCGATGCCATTGCAGTATCAAGAACTCAGATCCACTTTATCCCCAAAATTCGAAACGGAGACCCGAAGTCCATTGCTTTCAAGCTAGCTCTATGCAAAATATCTGGCGACATGGCAGGTACATTCTCTGTGCCACCTCTCCTGCGAGTATACAATAGAATATACTTCGACGAGCTTGCTACTGAAGACGCGAACAATCCATTCAGCCTAGCAAAGTCAGCAGACCTTGACAGATTTAAACTAGCCATTAGAGAAGGGCGAGCATCGGTGTATGATTGTGACCAATTTGGGAGGACATATCTACATGTTCGCCACATCTGCTTCGCTTTGACGACATATTCTTGGACCCAAGCTGACAGTTCTCAGGTAGCACTCACCGCTTATTTCTCCTGCCCCAGTCTCCAAGGGCACCCAGCTATGATTGATTTCCTCCTAAATCAAGGCGCAGACCCTAATGCAATGACCGACGATGGTAGCATGTAAGATATTAGCCCTAGTCTGCTATCTATTTTATCCTACTGGTTTTTATTTTGGAGGTCTAACTACCTGCGAAGGAGTCTTTTAGGTCGCGTATTCGTATATCTCATTTCGAGCCTCAATACTCCGAAGCATGGGGAAACGGAACTTAGGAAAATAAGCGATGTCACATGCTCCAGAAAACTTCGCAGCGACAAGAATAAGGAAGTGCCTTCAATCTTCAGGAATCTTCTTGCTGCGATGTTTAACAATAAAGACATGCTTTTTGAGCCGCAAGATGTTATAAATATTTTCGATTTCCTTCGTTTTCTGAGAAACTCCCCTGGATCTGACATTATGCGAGAGGTAAGTCATGTCCCTTCAGATAAAATAAATCACTAGCTTTCCCTCTGCAAGGCTTTTCGCCCACTAATCAAAACATTACAGTGTCAGGAAAGTTTCCTGACGAAAGTCGTCGAAGAATTCGAATTCGAAAGCGGCGGCTACGAGGAGGCTGATCCGAGGGAAACCGAGTCCCTCGCTCTCACCCAAAGGAACTTTAAGGGCCTTCCAATGATGAAACTAATGGCATTATACGGCTGCCACCCCGACACTAGAACTGCCCATTATCTCAAGAATGCGCAATCGGTCTCAGTCGCTTTGAAGTCACTGACATCTCGACTTCGGAGCTGCGAAAGCCAAGAGAACTCCAGCCACGACGCTTTCGAGAAAATGATTGAACACGACCTTGAGATGCTTCAGATCCCAAACCCTAAATTTCACCCAAAAATAGATTCCGAGGATTGCGATTGCTTGCCTGAAGAAGATGTTACCATTTGTTCCTATATACAGATGGCGAACGCTTACGGTCTGAGCCATTTATGGTTCGAACTCTGGGAGAATTGTCACTGCTCATACCCTTATTACTGCAAAATGGAAGCTGACAGGATTCAAAGTCTCGAATATTATCCTGGTAGAAGTATTAGTTTTGATATATCCAAGGGCGGACATATGACTGGCTTTAGCATTTCCCTTGGTTAGAATTTTCTTAATTTCTTTATCAATCATTTGCGATTATATGTTATGGTGTTTGACCCTTCTCACGACCCAAACAAGTAAGTACCATATGGCTATTTCAAGCAGTCCCAAACCTCTACACGAACTGACTAGATGATCACCAATCACAGCTACATTCGCTACACTATTGAATAGCTCTCCAATCAAGAAAGCGATATTACGATGCCGCATATTTCTCACTTCAAGAGGCCATCCCTCATCCCCTTCCAATTAATCCGAACCTTTGCACTTTTGTTGCGTTGCAAAAAAGAAAAGAGGTCGTTGCAGGCCCGTCGGCCGGTCAGTCCACTCATAGCGCAGCTCCACGGAGAAATAAACATCGGAGTTCCCTATTTTCGCCTATTTTAGGCTTCATGCAGCTGCAGATAACCGCAAAGAAACCAAAGCAAAAGCAAAACCCGCACAAAAAACATGCTCAAAGAGAGTAATCATATCAATCCCACGGCCACCCGAGCTAGCTGAAAGCATTCTAAGCGAAGTGGCTGCATTTATTTTGGTGGATACCAAAAAAATTTTCCATCTTGGAGACGTGTAAATTTTTGGCGGCGGGTTATTTTGTTTTCAAGCTTCAGGGTATGATACGCTATCTCTTCGCGAGAAAAGCCTCTTTTCATGGCTACCCACTGGGACGCCATGGCGTCTGCAGGTCCGCGTAAAAACGGGAAAAAATCGTTTAAAAGGATTAGAAATATTCGTCCAATTCATTTCTTTTACTCTCACGCTGGCCGATCTACCCGGGTAACTTGGTTCGCTGAGGAGTCCAAAGTAAAATACCCACTTTGAAATAAAGAAAAAAGGGTCACGAGGTCTACGAACCGTGGGGAGGGGAAAGAAGGGGACTTTCGCTGCGGCAGATAGGCGGAAAAGTCATATCCACCAAAAAACAAAAACCCGGATTCTGGTTCAGGAACAAGTACAGGTACATTTTTCCAGTCCTATTCATTTTTCGCAAAATAGAAGTGGGAAAGGAAAAAAAAAAAAAAAAGTAAATGCTTATCGCGGCTTGAAGGAAATTGTCAATTTAGATTGCTAATCCGACGGTTCCATGGTCGGATGTCGGGTGAAATCAATATTCGTATATTGTTTGACAGGCATATATGCCGAATGTATAGTATAGACAGATTAAAATAGACCCTATAACTTTGAATCCATAAACTCCTCGAGCAAAAAAAAAAGGGTCATTCACTACCTACAAAGGAAAACCAGGTACTCTATCTAAACGGAAATGGCGTTAATATGTAAAATAAGCTTAATGAAAATGAAACCGCGGGGGTTTAAAAGCGTGTAAAGGAGCGATTCCATCATCCGAACATGAATACGAGAGCGAACCGCAAACAACAAAAAAAACTTTGGTTAAATAAAGAGCTCATAATGTCGTTAATACTATAATAGTAAGGGAATAAAACGGCAAAAGGGAAAAGAAGAAGAATGGGCAAGGCCTACGTAGGCAGAAAACTCCTATACCGGAGCGAGATATCCCGCCCCAGGTGGGTTCGCATGCTCAGAAAAAAAGGTTTGCGTTGAAGGATCTCTGGTGTGTCGTCGACGCAGGGCACATGTACTACATAGGATTCCAACAGCTGTCTGCTATTAAGGTTATAATAGGCAGCAACATGTTGCCACTCCCACCGCGCGCTGTGCAGCTATGTGAAAAAAACCACTCACGCCTTGCATGTTTCTAGACGTGTGGGTGTGGGAGTGTGGGAGTATGCGTGCCAACCTCTTTCAGGCATTATAGAAAGGAAAATAAAATAGCATGGCGGATCCAACTCCGAAGGAAATTATCAAGGTTCACCTTTTTAAAAGCCACGTTATTGAACTGTTGGGAGGGGTAGAGGGGAAAACAGTTATCTCGCAATATTTGAGAGTAATATAAGTATTTCTAAACATGAAACTTTTATGGACGTTGGTCCGGGATGTACCGTTTCGCACGTGGCCTGTGCATTTAACCTTGGACCCTGTTGGACCCCATCCATAAAAAGATCCAACTTTTTTTTGTTTTCTTTCTTTTATTTTATTTTTTTTCAAAGGTAGGTGAGGAAACTTCCATAAGCCTTGCTAGTGCTAAGCATGGCTAAGGTCCGCAAGGTTTCGAAAACATGGGCGGAGCGGATGATAACTAAACATCTCATCCCCTCATCCCTCTCAAAGATATCTAATTCTTCCAAGGGAATCCTGGCAGACCGAACGGTCGGAATGGTCAAAGTCACGGTACAAGTTTGGATTTCTCCTCGAATCGGCAAGTTCCTGTTTTGTAGATCCGAAGACCAGATGGAACTTCCCCAAGTGCAGAGAGAAAGGTTTTGATGGTTTCTTCTTCTTCTCGGGGCGCTTATCTTGCTTGCGTGCTTCTCGATGGTCGGGTTGCGGATACCTCGGTGACGTCCCACCACCTAGTTCGGATATTTGAGCATGGGACTCACGGCCCCTCGACGACTTGCCATGGCTCGTTTGGGCACGTGGGATATGTCCAAAAGGAGCTGCGTGATTGTCGATTCGTCCCATCGAAGAAGTAGGACGTGATGTTGATCCATATGTGTAAGTGTAAGATGAAGGTGGTGTCCTCACAGGATGCTCCCTTTTTATTGGATCCTTTCTTTTTCGGAGCTTGTTAATGTCAAGCTGGTTTTCGATTCTGTCCGCTTTTCTCTCCACGGACTTGGGGCATGGTATTAGTGGTAATGGTTTTTCATATAGAGATGTTGGCGAGGTCGCATCCATCGGGGACTGAAGTCGACCCGGCGATGTATCCTCCAGCTCATACACCATCACGTCCGCCTCTGGTGAACGTATTTGGACAGGCGGTTCCCGCCTCCGCCCCACTATATTTGACAGACCCGGGGACGTAACGGCCACTGGTTCAAAGTCAATTGCGAGCCCGCTTTTTTGCTTATGAAACGACGGCCGAAAGAAAAATTGGCTCTCATCAACATCAGGCGTTAGCGGCGAGATAGTACTAGGTTTACTCGAACCGCCCGCACTTGGCGGGTTGGATGTCACCGTAGACCGGGAGGTATTTGCATGCTGATAAGGCTTATATTGCTTCCTTGTTGGTGGTAAGGGAGGCTGCGGGATTTCCTGCAGGGGCTTGCGCAAGTTGGGCGTCGATCTCGAAGATATCAACTATAAAGTTTTTATTTGACGTCAGCATTCCTCTCAAGATTTAAGCTTCGTAACGAAAGCCTCTCTATAGGATTCTTAATAAGCTTTTCACAATCTTGAAACACAACATACCAACACATCACTTCTGTTTCTTTGATGGCCATGCCTCGACGGAGAGACGGATTTCTCCTTTATGGTGATCTCTAATTGATCGTACAGTGTAGATCTGTATTCCGGATTTGAGACAGCGGAAGTGGGGTTCCTGCTTCGTATCCTAACTACGCTTGAAGCGGAATTGGTTCCGCTACCAACTTCATACTTGCAGCACGGACTGTTGGGGATGATCAGTCGGAGCTCCATCTCTAATTTGATATGACTGATCTCTCTCGACGAAAGTGCGGCTTGCGATTGCGATTCGTTGTTGTAACACAAAGGATTCGAACGTGATCAGTATTGTTGATGCCGGCGCTCCGATCAAGTGATCCTTTGAGCTGCTTGGTAAGCAGGATTTATCTCCTCTTTTTGACCAAGAGATGGCAATGCCCTCTCTAAGTTCAGTTGGCGACGATAGACTCCGGCGCTTCGTTTTCCAACATCGACGTTCGACTCTCAACCTTATCACCCGTGTCGTTTTTCTGTCGTAAGAATACTTTAAAGAAAAGAGGATTTTTGATACTACCACCTTCCAGACTTCCAAGGTCAACTGATGCGACAGTTGTACAGGAAAGAAACAAGAAAGACATCTAAATTGCACAGGACAAGTTTTAATATATTGTTTTCTTTGTTCCCCGCATCTTGAATGCATAATAATCTAATCTGCGTTGGCGCCTACATGCAGATGTGCAGCAGGAAGCGCCTTTGGTCATCGTATCCAAGCGCCGTGCCGCAGCCTCAAGTCACAAATCCACCAATAACTTGAATAGATTATTCAAATTCTAGAGAATTCCGCATAAGAACTAGGCCGTTATCCAAGCATCCTTAAATACATATGTTTCTAAAACTTGCAATATTTGCCGGGGGACGGTATTCATGAATAGAAATTAGATACGAGGCTGTGGACGGGTGAAGGTGGGACACGGCGTGTGTTGGCGATTGTTGGAGATTTCTTACTGGGCAAACATTGCAGCCGGTTTGGGCTTCTGCAGGTGGACCCAGAAGCTAGAACATCGTACCAAACGAGAACACCTGGCTGACAGGTACGGGTTAACATTGCCTTGAACCCTACCCAAGGCCAAAAAAGAAAACCAAGCGAGGGCAAGCAAAGAAAGCAAGGTAGCAAGGCGGTGTTCAAGGAAGTGCTTGCAAGACTCCTGACATGAAATGTTGCACATTTTTCGGAAGGGCGTTATCCTTGACCCTGGATAGATATCTCTCCTAAATTCTCCATCCTTGGATATCCAATAACGTTATCGTTTAATATCAGACTATCACGAGAAATTTCCTGGGGGGACACAAAAAAAAGATGCGGGCACGTTTTTTCTCTCATGTCATCAGAAACCCCGATCATGATCGAAAGACCTTTTTGAAGGTTAAGAAACTTTAACAGAAAGAGGTTTGTCATTTCATCAGTTACTGAATGAGGCAAGTGGTCAGTGGCTTGCCTACAGTGAGGCTGCCTTGCTGCCATGTGAGCCCATGGCGGCGGGAAAAATACGGCGACTGATGGGGACATATCGGAAGGTCGGGCATGGGGTATCGTGGATAGCGGATTTGTCAATCTTTTTGGTTTTTTTCGGGGAATGCATCTAAATGCCCTATCACATATTAAGGCTTTCCGGATCGAGGTAACGGTACAAGTGGTCTGCACCGTGAGGGAAACATTTCGGTTCTCGTTTTTTAACCTTTGGCATACAATGCCTTGGGGGAGAAGAAAAGAAGCTAAGAAGGGAACCCGCGGTATGGTTAAACCAAAAAGAGCTGAATGGGGCCGTTCGTCGACGTGTTCGGTGGCTAAATATAGGCAAGGGTTTTAACCCACAAAGAAACATTATTTCAGTTTGTCTACGACTACATAAGCTCGTATGCATGCAATGCGTACAAGGTCCTTTCGGTGACGGGAAAAGCATGAAAGGGTATTGAACAATATATTTTATCCTCCGCTAGCTCTGTTGATCACTTTTTGAAGATGCATGCGAATAACTTGACTGTACATTACGCATATTACTTGCACATTACATACTTCCCACCCCCTCCATCCTGTCCAAGATAGCCTTAGGAGCCTGCGCATGACCCGGATTTCGAGTCTCCCGAGGAATGCAAGCATGTAGGAACAGCCGTTAGTCTCGCCTTTTCAAACATTTGATTTTTGGAGTCGCATATCATTTCGTCACTAGAACGGAAGCACCTCAGAGAAGGGAGTTTTATTTTTATTCTCGTAAGGTGTCAATGCTGCAGTTGCAATCTCCAGGTTCCATATCCAAGACATATTGAAAAAACCTTGAAGACCAATCTCAGGCATAGCTTTACCACCCTACCGGCCGATATATAATGTCGATCAATTCTTGGAAACCAGTAATATTGCAGGACGGTCCCCAAGTTTCTGGAGACGGCACTGTTCTGGGTGTTTATCCTTTTTCCAAGGTCTGTCGGGGCGGATCGAGGACCATTCCTCGGAACCAGTCAAAGCGAGCCTCCGTCACCTACGGCTAAGATTATTTTGACAGGTCGTTGAAAAAAGACGGAAAGAAAAAAAACAAGAATTAACCAAAAAATAGGTTCGTTGGTGGAAATGGTCACACCTTCTATGGGAAAGCTTATGGCAAAATTGGCGAGCACCTATAACAATCGCAATTATGACTTATTAGTATGAGTGGTTTAGATCTCCAATAGGCATATATTCCGGCAACATCTATGCGTATATGGGGTTTTCTTCCCACCCCTCACCCATCACGTTAATTATGTTATCGGTTAATTGCGAACGAGCACCTGCCTCAAACATAACCTGTCACACTAAAGTGGTGATGATATTGTGCGTGATATCAACTGACACCTATACGAACCCACAGTTATTCATGCCACGAGGGTATAGAAAAAAAAAAAAAAGAGTTACCTCCCCTTTTCTCCTTCCCGTTCCCCTATCGCAAGACACGAGTGCGGGAAATAAGCCCCCTTTGTTTAGACGGTTTCGAGTAAGCGAGAAATCCAATTCTCCGAGTGCATACGCCTTTTCGTTTCCAAGCACGCCCCTCCCCTCTTCCCCTCCGTCATGGGCCATGGTTACCGTGTCTCCACGAACTGCCGGTGTCACTGTAATCTTGCGTTGTGCTTCCTTTCCTTGATGGTTTTTCCCCGTGTGGATTTTTTGTTTTTAGCTTCCACATTCCGAAAAAAGGAACGCCGAATGCGCCTCCCTTGAGCAAAGAAGGCGACTTGGGCTTAGGCAGCCACACTTTTTTTGTCCTAAAATTCATCAGTGGATCTTTTGGGGTTCAAAAGGACCATGTCTTTTCGTCATGGCCATGCTGTTGGATCAGATGTCGAACCAGAATCAGGGTTCGACAGCATGCGAGACGGCAATCATCGATGCTCTTAACGGTGGGGTGGAGTTTGTTGTTTTTCGCAGAAAAGCGAAAGTGCATGAGGCTAGAAGACTGGAGGAAGGAGAAGGGAAAAGAAATATACGCCGAATGGTCTGGCTAGCACGTACTCCGGTATAATCTGCACGTCAAATTTGTGAAGCGATCCATGAATTTCAACAGTGTACTCGTAAATTACAATACGAGCTTGTATTTTGGACAAAGGTTGACACTTCTTTTCTTTTCTCTTCTTTTTTGTTTGCTTTTCTTCTTTCGTTCTCTTTCTTTATACAAATCCCAGGTTCCTTCGAGAATACCGTTTTAATTAGGAAGATTTATTCTGGAGGGAGAAATAAACCTGGTATTCATGAGGTGCCTTCCGTGCAGCCGAAAGACAACTATATTTTCCGCCGCAGGCACGTTTCGCTGAGAAAAGCCTGCCAGAAGAACAACCACAAACCGTTCCCTTAAACCTTGCCCGCTGGGTTTGACTGGGGGCCATCCACTTCCTTGCCTGGATAATTTGTCAACATCTCGTAAATGTACTCATAAGCAGGTTGCAATTGTGTACATGTATGTTGCGAACCTTGTAACTCTGCATTCCTCGATCCACACACGCCTCTCACGTTTTTTTTGCCTTTCTGTTCATTGTGAGGAAAATAAAGAAGTGAAGTGAACAGGAGACACCCTGTTCCAGCCCCAGTTTAATATTCCTATCACCATTGTCCCTTAATATTTCTTTTACACGGTGTTAGCAATTCGGAGAAAATTTGCGGAAAAATCAGGCCCGCCACGTTTCTATTGGACTCTGTAACAAGGTGGAACGAGAAGGGAGGAGGACGAAGGTGAGGAGGAGAAAGAAGAAAAGAAAGGAAAAAAAGTAAACTTTCTGGGCCAAACGGGCATTAACCTCCCCGAACGATGATTAACAGCTCGGCTCGCGGTCCCGAACGAGAAGAAGGCACGATATCAGATTTCCCACAGGCTGTTTGGCAAGGACAACCTTGTTTCTCCCACACAGGAAGGGCACCCAAAGCCAAAGGACGGCACAGACTGTGTCTCAGGTGGGTGTTCAAGAAGGACCAATTGGAAGACGCACGCACGGCCACTCACAACGCATCCGGGAGACCCACTTTTACGTCACAGGGCTTTTTTACTTATCGAAATTGGAGGGGTCTCTTGTTGGAGAGGTTGAGGCTTTTCAGATTGAAACGCAAATTTATCAGGAACATAGCCAGCTGGGGGTTTGGGTTAGTTAAGGTTGGGGTTGGGTACGATCTTGACTTGTCTCGTCTGGTCTTGCTTGCTTGCTGCTTCCTTGGGATTGGGGCGGTCGCGTTCTGCAAGGTGTGTGGAAAAGTTCGGTCGTCACCGACCATGCCCCGATCCGATGGGTTTCCCTTTTGTTCGCCCTCGCCCTCTTCCCTGCGGCTTAAGATACCCAAAAAGCAAGATCTCTCTTGGGTTCTGGAATAGGACTTGAGAGGGTTTCCACACCCTTTCCCAGCCGTCGGCTGTCTACTCCTCAAAAAAAAAAAAAAAGGGCCCCAGCCCGACCAAGATCAGACGACGAACACATTTTGTTCTTGTCGGGTTTTATGTACGTGCTTGTGTGCTGACGAGTAAGGGCCCTTTGCAGGAATGCGAAATGCACAGTGCATGTGTGTAGCGAGAAATGTCTGGCTTCCCTCCACAAACGCTTGCTGACCTCGTCTAATTGGCCGATCACGGCTAAAATGTCTCACCTGAAAAGATCGGAGAGATTGATAGAAGCGGCAGCAGCGAGCTGTAAAAGTCAAGCACGAAGCGGAAAAGCAGGAATGGGGGCAAGTGGAAGTGGAGGGGGATGGGAGGCTTAGAAAGTAGTATTGGAGGATTGGATCTGCAATGCATGCTATCGAGGGAAGGGAAGAAAAAAGGGTTTGGTTGGTTTCCTGTAAAATTTGTGCAGCAGAAAACATGCGCTTGCAGGAGAAGCAAGCAAGCAGGAAGAGAAGCCGAAGAGAAACATTGAATGCACGCTTTAGGGCGGTATGTTGCAGAAGTGTCTCTTCTTTGTTCTTTCTTTATTTCCTGTTAAACATTGTTTTTCATTTTTGAGATTACGGGTGTGTGATTAAGGAAGGACCAATATCTGAGGATCCTAAGCCCTATGGGAAGAAGGAAGGGGCCGATTCATCGATTTGGATCACAAGCGTATGCAGACGCACTGGTAAAATCCGTGACCTTCCTGCCCTGTGGGATATACCGATATCTGATTCGTCTATCTGTGTCTCTGTCGCTCGCTTCTCCGAGCATTGGTCGTAATGTCGCTTTCTCGGGGAGAAAATAATACGACGATTTTATGATATTGGGGCCCCAGTATTTTTCTTTCTTCCTTTTTCTTTCCTTTTTTTCGAGCATCAAATATATCACAATAGGGAAGGTCCTTGCGATTTTAGCAGAATTCGGCTATATGGCAACCCAATTATCATCATTGTGCATGTCAACCTTTTTCAGGAAGAAACGTGTTCAGCAAATAAATTCCTGTCACTTTAACCCCATTATAATCTATCTGAGAGTGGAGCCGCCATTTGTGGTTTGGGAACTCCCTGAATCTGCACGGCACGCTCCACAGCGTTTACCGTACCAAACTTTTTCCACCGGAGCAAGGATGCATTAACATCGAAAGAAAAGTGAAGAAAAAGGAAAAAAAAAAAAAAAAAAAAAAAAAAAAAAAAAAAAAAAAAAAAAAAAAAAAAAAAAAAAAAAAAAAAAAAAAAAAAAAAAAAAAAAAAAAAAAAAAAAAAAAAAAAAAAAAAAAAAAAAAAAAAAAAAAAAAAAAAAAAAAAAAAAAAAAAAAAAAAAAAAAAAAAAAAAAAAAAAAAAAAAAAAAAAAAAAAAAAAAAAAAAAAAAAAAAAAAAAAAAAAAAAAAAAAAAAAAAAAAAAAAAAAAAAAAAAAAAAAAAAAAAAAAAAAAAAAAAAAAAAAAAAAAAAAAAAAAAAAAAAAAAAAAAAAAAAAAAAAAAAAAAAAAAAAAAAAAAAAAAAAAAAAAAAAAAAAAAAAAAAAAAAAAAAAAAAAAAAAAAAAAAAAAAAAAAAAAAAAAAAAAAAAAAAAAAAAAAAAAAAAAAAAAAAAAAAAAAAAAAAAAAAAAAAAAAAAAAAAAAAAAAAAAAAAAAAAAAAAAAAAAAAAAAAAAAAAAAAAAAAAAAAAAAAAAAAAAAAAAAAAAAAAAAAAAAAAAAAAAAAAAAAAAAAAAAAAAAAAAAAAAAAAAAAAAAAAAAAAAAAAGGACGACCAAAAAGAGGGGAGTATCTTAAGAGCGGGTTAATAGCCTCAATAAGCGTTTCGGCCCATTGAGTGATTCGACAGCTGCTGGATAATATAATATTTTTTGTTATATTATTATTTGCATACGTAGAAAACTTCAAGGGTGATATTTCCGATACGAGCCAACACCTTCAAGAGGTTGTCTACGAGGCGTATCAATCATATGCCCTTGGATTTTTCTTTTTGAGTCAATATGGATTTTTAATTGAAATACATTAATGCGGCGGCATGAATGCCGAGGGGCATTTAACCTACACATGACCGCTAAGTTGAACCATGTTCCGTCTATCAAGGCTCGATCAAGGGCAAATGCGAAGGTTGCTATGAAGAGTCCAAGAGCCTGCCCAAGAGCTTTTTTTTTTTCTTCTTTTCTTTTGAGTTTTTGAAGTGGGGACCGAGGCAAAATAACGAAGGGGAAGGTGCTGAGCCTACGCCACAGTTTGGTCAGCAAGTTTCCGGACCAACTTGGCAAGCGATGTGACACCCCAGATCGATGATATCTTAGATCCCAGTTCCCAGCGAATGGGCGACCGCTTGATGCAGGAATGCCACCACTTTAGCACCGATCGGCTCGCAAGTTTGGCAAAATCCGTTGATACGACCCCAAAAGTCCCGTCTGGTTCGGCCAGGCAAATGCCCCGACCCTTCTTTTCTTTTGGCCAGGCACTCATCCCAGAGGTTTGGGTAATGGGTCCTCCCACCACGGACTTAAGTCGGACTACTCTAACGTCGGTCCCTCTTTTTTTTTTTTTTTT
>LDUD01000089.1:940778-979904 GCA_012184295.1 Dactylella cylindrospora
GTGTCTTTTATCGCTGCTATTCGAGGTTTTTGTCATGCGAGAGTCGGTCGGAGGAGTGTCGAAGGTATCGTGTATTCACAATTGTTGGACATCGCTGTTCAAAGTTTCGTATCATAAAAGCTGCTCTTTGAACAAAAAAAGGGAAAAAACGAAGAACTTCAAAAAAATTTCTTAACAAAAAAAAAATATCTTGACGAAGGAGGATAGAGGAGTTGACGAGTGTTTTTTTTCCAAATTTCCGCACGGTTCCCGCCCTGAATTTATACTCTTCCAATTATTGTTTCTCTGCTGTCTGAATAGGAAGTCGAGGCCCCATCTTTTTATTTTATTTTAGGTTCGAAAGAAAATTTTCACCTCCAACTATAAATAGACAAAGGAAAGAAAAGAAGCGTCCCGTCCTAGAAGCCGGTCGAAGAAGGTTCCCTGAGACGTTTCTCCACAGACTTGTGACAGCCGCTGTGTCGTGAAATAGCTAGGTTCTGCTCGAACCCCCCTCCTCCGACCGTCGACCGTCCCGCTTCCGTCCTATTCTTTTCGGGCTAGATTCATGTGTTGTATTGTAGTACCGCAGTGCGTTGCACGGTCGACAAAGACCAAAAAGAAAAGAAACAGGTGAAATAGACGCTACTGGCTGGTTCCCCCGTTGACTATATTTAGAGGTACCTCAAACACTTTTCAAACTTACCCGTCCCGTCGGCGGAATATTTCGAACATTCGAAAAGAAAAGAAAAGAAAACAAAACAAAACAAGGAATGAAGGAAACCTTAAAATAGTGAAGGAGATTGTGGTCGATTTATATATTAGCCCAAGATCTAGAAGGAAAAAAATCTGGACCGGACCAACCCCCTCTTCAAAGTAGAGAAGCCCTCATCTGAGGCTTTTTAAAGGGGTCATGTTAACGCCATTTGCATCCCAAGGGCGTCTCGACGAAGACATGTCGATTCGGGTTGCTGTTAGCAGAAACTTCCCTCCACCCCAAGAAACCACTTTATGCCGCTTGGGGTGGATTTTTGAGAAAAAAAACTGCTATCAAAACTTAGATCGAAAATGGAAGATTGGGGGGCGGGAAGAAAAGAAAAGCAGCCTGCAAGATTATCTGCGTTTCGTTGAAAAAGGTTGGTCGCACACACCCCCAGCAGTGAGAGACTTGACAGATTCCCACTTCCTGCTAGGTGATTGGTCGAGGGCCGCACTTCCAGATTGATAAGTTTCCCCGCCCAGCCAATAAATTCTCCGAGTTGCAAGGAAGAGTGAGAAAAAAAAAATGAGAGTGGGCGGCCGAATGGACAGAGAACCACTGAGGGGAAAAAAAAAAAAAAACAAGAGAGAGGGAAGGAAAATTATCCAACAGCTCTTTATGCTCCGCGCGGGTTGTTGAGTAAGAAAACGGGGGGAAGAAATCTCCAAATTCCCCGATCGAAACGATGAAAAGGTATGTGCAGATTGCGACACCACCGCCACCAAAAAAAACGCCTCTCACTTTATATTACCCATTCAGTTTCTCTCCTGTTGTCGGATCGTATTTTGCAAAAGCCCCATTTATTTCCACCCCCTTGTTCTTTGGCGAACTGGTAAAAGAAAGACAAAAATGAAATTGAAAAAAATCATACCTCAAAGTGGTCGGAAAGGAAAAGCCTGAGCAAGAGGGAGAAACAGTAATCTTTATAAAGAAAAAGAGATAGAGGTCAGGTAATCATGCCAAAGTAACAAGTTTAAATCCTATGACCCTGTTCCCTGATTTTTCCCGGGTCAACTTAAATGAAAAAAGAGAGAGAATGAGAAAAATAAGTTTAAGGAAACATGCAGGAAAAAAGAGGTCCATCGTGACCTCGAGCTTTTTAGGCCCAAAGAGCCTGCAAGCGACCCAAATTTTTCCCAGCCCTCTCTCTTTTGCAGCTTGCTCAAGAAAAAGTCAAATTGGACACCTCTGACCAGGGATGCTCCCTGCGATCGCCCATCAGCAATATAATCTCTAGCTACCTAGACGCTATCGAGCTGCGTCTTTATCTGCAAACGACTGGTTGGGAATTCAACCGAAATATACCTAGCTTGCCCTTTTTTTCTTCTTCCTCGTCAAGCGAGAGGGGAAAAAACAAAAAAATGCTTGCTGCATTATTCGACCAAAGGTATCCTGTGTAATTTAAAAGGTAGGAAAGGTACAAAGTGTCATTATGAAAGGGAACAGGTACGGTACATTCTGGGCGAGAAAAGGATGCCTAGGACGTACATCTACCTGACCGGCGGTCTAAGGAAACCCCGCCTAACACCTCGGGTGAACCTGCTTTCGATTCCGTTCGAAACGAGAGGACCAGGGGGAATTGGCGGGAGACCATGAGAGCAGGAAAAAAACAAAAAACGTATTATTATGTATGAGAGTGGACCGCAGGCATATAGCCATGGGCACATCTGCAGCTTGCAGCTCCCACCTTTCTGCAGCTTCCCGGTATGCATAAGCTAGCCAGGCTTGCACCGATTGGAGGTAAAAAAACGGACTTGGGCAAGGATAGACGAGAATTGGGGGGGTGGGTGCAGTGCAGAGAATATCCCGGTAAAAGCCCAATGTGATATCGCAAGATAGAGCAACTGGGGCATGGGATGTTTCTTATTCCCTCTCGTTCTATGCTTTCTGGGTGAAGGCTAGGATACTTCCCTGGTCTTTTTTTTTTTCCAATTTTTGTGAGACCCTCATCTGCTGTACTTTTATGCTTACCTTTAATATTTCATCTTTCATCCTGATCTCATCATCTTCATCTTCTTTTCCATCATGAGCTACTCAACAAAAAAGGAAAAAAAATAATCATATGACCTTCCAGTGTTGACGTGTGGTCATCATGAAACCAATATAAATCGCTTGGTGGCTGTCTTGACACTTCACCAAACAAAAGGAAAATTCTCGGCTAGGGAACCTGATACACTTAAATTGCGTATCACAACCTTGACCTCCCACCACCCCATCCAAAGGACCCTTACCCACATCCCCCATTTTCTTTTTCCTCTTTACCTTTATAAGGCAAAATATGAGAAACTCAATGAAAAAAACCGACCAGGTGATTTATCTCTAGACGAGATTGATGCTATTTAAAGATCACGGAGTCAATTTAAACAAGAGGAACTCCAGCGAGAAATATATTTTGTAGTTGATAGATGAGGTTGAAGGTCGAGACGCGAGATTACACATCAATCGATCAGCAAGATATAATCTACATACGGGCCCTTGCTTTGACCCCTCATAATAATTATCGTGACTAGGCAAGCAACTTTTCCGAGTTACTGGTAAATTATGAGGGCAGTCAGCAGAACGAAAAAGAAGCGAGATTTTTTTTTTGTGATCAAGTGATGAATCTATAATTTCGAATTAATATAGGGCAACAAAAAAGAGTGAAATAAGTGAGATTGTGAATGCACGTTGAGAGGTTTTGCTATCTCAAATCTGTTAGGTAAACAGTAATTTTTTTTTCTCGCTTCTTCGGGACCCGATATCTGATATCGCGAGATATCTGCCTTTGGAGCTTCGCCTTGCCGAGCGGGAAGAAACTCCGATCAAATCACCGCTTATGTCCAACAACAACACTCAAACGGCAGAATAGCGGGACATAGAGAGACTCGAGATGAGAAAAATGGGCAATATTCCCCTCGTATGGCTCTCAGAAGCAATTAACTTTATTCTCTCTGAGGAGATAATGGTATCATAATGTATATAATACATACAATATATATGGGTCTCTTAGCTACATCTGGACGCATAGAGGCAAACGCCATCTGCAAGAATTGTCTCTCCTCCATGGAATATATCGCAGGGTGTAGGCCCGCGGTGCCCGCATTAGACTGCAGACTGGTACCTTTAGCTTTTCCACGGGCGAGAAACGATACCATCTGCATCAGCATGGTTCGAAGAGCACCCCCGGCGCGGGTATCGGTGCCATCCCTCGAAATCTTTTGCACCAATTGCATCAAACCTACGAGTGGGGTCAGACCGGGTCTTGCAGATAGAGATAGACTCCATGTCTGATCTTGCATCTTTGCTGCAAAGTAAATTAATATGAGTGTAACACAGAACCCCCCTCCTCACACCAAGAATGTGCTTTATGCAGCAAAAGCAACCGTTTTGGGGGGCTGGATTGCTAAGCAAAATGGGTAAACCCGTTTCGGGTGGCATCGGCCCAACCCCACCGCGACAAACTTCCTTTTGATCCGTCTTCGGCGGAAACCCCACAAAACGTCAGTTGCACACCACATCCCACCCTTCGCTGCCCGCCCGCTCGCCTGTCCGCCCGCTTCTTATCGATACAAAGGTCTCTGTTAGGAATTTTTTTTTATAGTCATGATCCTTCACTCCACCAAACGTTACTTTTCAAATCTTCCACGAACTCTAGTTAAACCGCGTCAATTACTCCTTAAACCTGCATTCTCGTATCCCTTGATTTTATTCAATCGTAGAGGCTTTGTAAAACCATCAATCGCAAAAATGTCATCCGAAAAGATTGCCATCCGCACCGACAAGGCCCCACCACCGTTCCCTGTTTATAATCAGGTTGGTTTACCACGAACACACCAAAATCACGCTTGAAATATAAAAAATTTTGATAGAGGGATTTTAATGCCGTTTTCGGAGGAATGTAGGCTATCGTTCACGACAAGACCGTGTATGTTTCCGGTCAATTGGGAATGGATCCCGAGTCCAAGGCGTTGTTGGAAGGTCCTATCTCTGTTCGAGCCGTAAGTTAGGGAAACTCCCTACCCTGTCGATTGCAAAAAAAAAAAATTTAGATGCTATCGAAATAGATGAATTTGAGGGATTTATATCTAAAATAAATTTAATGGCGATATATTTAGGATCGAGCACTCAAGAACCTAGGAGCTGTTCTGGAGGCCGCCGGCTCTTCCATGGACAAGGTTCTCAAGGTGGTTGTGTTTTTGACCGACATGAAGGATTTTTCGGAAGTGAATTCCGTCTATGAGAATTATTTTGGTGATGTTAAGCCTGTAAGCTCTCCTTCTTTTTGATTTGTCCAATGAGAATCTGCGTTTTAATATCAATTGGTCCGGGATATTTCATAGGCGAGATCTTGCATTGCAGTTCATCAACTTCCACTAGGAACGGACGTTGAGATTGAGTGCATTGCTCATCTGTAAGTACGGTAGGTTTCTTATCTCTTAACGTTTATCATGTTTGGCAAATAAAATTTTTGAGCGAGAAATGCACTGATATTTTTGACATTCTATCTTTAAAGTGATCATGCTGCCATTACGGATAGGGTTTCAAGGGCAAAACTATAAAAGAAGCCGGCTTGTACATATAAATGAATAAAAGCCCTACCCAAAAAAGAGGCGTCCGGATCCAGAATATCTACTAAATTTTGAACGTATCCCTGTGACGCAACCCAAACAAAAATCAAATACTATCCAAAAAAGTAAAAGGAAACCCCAAAAGCGTGAACTAACCCTGATCCTCCTCAATCTCAACATACGGATGTCCCATAGACATGCCATTGTGCATCATAGGAATCCGTGGCCCCGCCATATACTGACCCTGCATTCCCATAGGGTCATGAGTCAACATGGTTGGCTGCTGCACCGGCATCACAACCGGTTGTGGGGGTGCCGCAACCATTGCCGGGGCGATACTAAGCTGAGTTCTAGGTTGTTGGTAACCTCCCGCCATGGGCATTCCCATGGGTACTTGAACTCCCATCGGCTGCGGCATCATTCGAGGTTGACCCGCCGGATACGGAAACCCGGGTACAGGAACCCCTTGATAGCCGGCGTTGTAGTATTGATCTCTAGAGCGGGAACGATGTCTACTTCCACTCCTGGAACGGCTGCGATCCTTGTTCCTGCTTCGACTTCTCGAACGACTTCTGCTTCTGCTTCTGCTTCTTCCTCTTCCTCGGTCGTAGTAGTCATCGCGGTAGCGTCTATCGAACGGATCATCCGCATCCGGCTCAGAGTCCGAAGACGAACTGGAAGACGATGACGACGAGGAAGATGAGGATGAATAGCTCTTGTGCGATCTCGCCGGGGAGATGGTTCGTTGATGGATCAGTTTGTTGAAACTGACCGATTTCCGAAGCTGACGGTTCGCTTCTTTGCTATTCGCCGTGAGAACGGTGGTGGTAGCTCCCGTCTTCTCGTCGTTGATTTCTAGCGTGGAGCCTTTCTCCATGATTATGGTTTTATCCCCCCCCAGGCCGTTATGGCCACCGTAGCGGACGAGGGAATGATGCATGTGAGGGTCACGCGCGACGTACTCGCCGATGGTATGGTCATAATACATCTCATCATCGAACGCGCGGCTCACTTTTCGGGAACCGATCGAGCGGAGAGATGCGTGGGACGAGGTGGGGAGGTAAGCGTGGGAGTTATTCCGGTTGTACCGGCGGACCACGCGGGTCGTCGCGGGCCGCGCGTTAACATATGGGCCGGTGTGGACGTGGTCCTCCTCGTGGACGTGAAGTTTTGGTAAACACATATCGCAGGCGCAGGTTTGGCGGCCGCGGATGGAGGTGTGTATGCGAGGTTCGGAATATAGGTCTAATTCTGAGAGAACGAGAGGAGCGTCTTCGTAAAGACAATGAGGGCAGGTGCAAGGCATACGGGGGATGCTTTTTTTTCGCTAAGAACGGGGGTTCTTTTTTGCTTCTCTTTATAGAGAAAAAAAAAAGGAAAGAGGGGGAAAAATATATATCCTGGAAGAGAGACGAAGGTCGCGGAGCGGGGAGCTGATTTATACTTTCGCGGGGTTCTCTTTTGGATGATTTCAGGTTATGAAACGGTGTGATATCTCTTTCAGGAGGCTTTTTGTTCTCTCTTGTCAATAATGGCAAAATTGGCGACGAGTCTAAGGATCAAGCGACGGCACGGATATAAACTTTCATTCTGTCCGTTTCTTTTCACTTTTCGACGGCTCGACACGGTCATAGATCTATTTATGGGTGGGATCGGTAGCTGGATTTGATATGCGACGTTATATTTACTACTTATGCGATCGAAGAGGAGAAAGGCTGCATATGCCGATGCATTAGGGCTGTGCAAGGAATGCAATTGAGCTGCAGAGGCTGCCGAGGCTGGGCTTCTGGGTGCATCTACGATGTTCCTGTAGACCTTTGTAGGCATACCCTTGAAAACGGCGGGGTGGTTGCACGGAAACCCCAAAAACCGTCTGCGTTGATGCAGCTGCGTTCTCCCATTTGCATTTGCGTTTCCAACAAGAAAAAGGTTAAAACCGAGTGAATCTAGCGCTAAAAGATACAAAACCGTGTGTATGAATAAAACGAGGCGAACCGGGTATTTTGTATTACGTTCTTGCGCGCGGGAAGAAAAAAAAGGCAGCGAGAATTAACAAAAAAGTCGGGATGAACGTGCATGATTGCGGGCTTTTTTGGAGGGGTCAGGAGGTCAATGAAAAATGTGCGTTGAAATAAAGTAGCCTTATGCTATCGATACAGCGGGTGTGTTGGATTTTTTGGCGGGTGAGGGAGCCTCGATTGGGATGTCCTACCCTTCTGGAGTTTCGAGACTTTGTAGGGGTGGATTCGAGCGTCGACGCCTAGTTTTTTTTTCTTTTGCTTTGCTTCATGCGCACGCATCGTCTACATACGCAGGGGACAGGCAATAGTGATGATAGAAACACCCCGAATGCAAGGAGAATTGGGGTGCAGGTGATGCGAAGTTATCCTTTCAATGACAATATATTCTTTATCATTGGGCAGGTTTGAATGCATTGGTTATGCAGTATGACGGCTGACAAGATTGTGGAGAGAACACTGCCCGTGCTTATATTTTAGGGCGGTCCTCTGAGGGCCCGTAGATTGTAATTGTGGGTTTTCCGGTTTGTGCTAAGTCTCTCTTGAATTCCCTGATTCTCTAGCTTCCACCTATCGCGGGTATATGACCCAACAGCTGTAGATCACCGTCTACGCCCCATCGTTCAGTGATCAGTTCCTAGCTTGCAACCTCTACATTCAGATCTTATTCCTAAACCTCACGGTATGTTCCCCCCCATCCCCGTCTAAAAATTAATCGTAGAATCCTGCCACTCGCTATACCCAAACTCGACATCAAACTCCGCCTTCCCAAACACACCGATCGCGGCGTACAAGTCGTTATCCCCCAACAAACCCTTCGCTCCAGCTCCCATATCCGTTCTATTATAATCATCGCTATCGATCGTTTCATCCACCATCCAGCTCCCCACTTCCTTCCCATCTCTCGTGAAGAACGCCTGCGCCATTCCCATTCGAAATCGAATACCTAAACCGATCGTCTCGCCTTCCTTGAATGGTTTTGTGAATTTCCTACCGCCGTAGGAGTCGTTGATGTAGCGGTTTCCATCATCGGAGTGGATGGCTAGACCGCCGCGGTGCCAGCCCGGTAGACGGAATGGTGGGGTGGGGACGTTGACGAAGCCGATTGCTAGGGATGTTTCCTCGCCGTCGTGTTTTCCTAGATCGCGGATCTTGATTTCGTAGTAGACTGTTTTGTAGGCTTTTTCTTTGGGGGCATCGTGGACGTAGGAGTAGAGCGGGAGACCGCTGAGGAGGGTTGCATCCTGCGTTTTCTTGTGGGTGTGGACTTTGTATGTTGTTTTTGTGATTTTTTCGAGATGGCCGTCGAAATTTGAAGGTTGGAAGAGGCCGACTTCGCCGCGGTGGATTAGGTCTACGGTTTCTGGTGGGAATTGGGCGGGTGGGTAGACGGGGTAGCGTCGGCAGTAGTCGTGCCCAGCTTCGGCTTGGTCTTCGGTGGCGTTTAGACCTTGGGAGTATTCTTGAGAGCGGACTGGAGGAAGTTCCTCTGGACGGTTTGGTTCGGGGAAACCCAACATGTAGCCTGGTGGAGGGCCAGGAGGTGGACCATAGGTGTTGTAGGTGGGTGCTCCGGAGGACCCGCCGATTTCGTCAAAGCTTGGGGGTAGACCTGATGGCGGCCTGTAGTAAAATTGTGTTAGCATGTATATTCGCGAAAGCTGCAATAGAAAGCCTTTCTTTGTATTGTAATATATGCAAACTCTACTTACGGATAATTATATTGACCTGCAGGCGGTGGACCCGGTGGAGGTTCGTAATCATAACCAGGAGGAGCGCCAGATGGTGGACCTAACGGCGGAGGAGGAGCATATTCCGTATGCTGTTTCCCTTTACCTTTATTCTCGCTGGAAAGATGCGAATAATCTTCTGGTGGAGGCGGTTGGGTATACGGAGACGAAGAACTTCCCTGCAAATGGGAGTAATCCTGCTGCTTGTCCTTCCCTTTAAGTTTGGAGAAAAGACCCATTGCGAAGATTTCTAGACGTTTACCGCTTCGACTTTACGTTGAATTGAAAGACAAAGGTGAAGCGACCCTAAATAGTCTACCGATTTGAGCTTCCGGGAGAAAGCGTGGGAGGTTTTTTCGCGCGCGGGGTGACATGGAACGAGGCTGGTGGGATGACGATTTGGATCAAGATGCTTAGTTGCTTGGCCAAGCTATGGCGCGGAGGTTGAGGTGTTGTGCTGTGTTGGAGCTGACGAATGCAGTAGGTCAGACAGGCACGGGCTTGAGAAGCTCCGACCAAAACCCCACTAACAATCCAAACCCTGACCCGCTAGTTGCCGTGTATCCGAGCGAGTACTTAGCAGGCAAAGAAGAGCTATCTTTTTGGGACAAGTTAAAGTAGTAAAGGGTCTATTTAATTTATTTCTTGGGATTCTGTCATACTTAGGACGAGTGATATAAACAATTATTCTCAATTATCATAGTGTTGAGCATAACGTTGTGGAACCCCAAAACTGCTTAACAGCGAATTTTATAGGTCCATGATTCTTTTTTTATAAAAAAGTCATAGCTGCTGATATAGTATTCCACGAGAGCAGAGAGGCGTAAAGCGGATACATCGTTGTCAATTCTCTGGGACAAAGCACTACAAGCGAGATAAGCGTGTAGACTGGGCACATGCACTTATAATATTTATAATATCTCGTCGCCTCAGAGTTTAGAGCGTGTTAAAACCTAAAGTTAGCCTCTCGGTGCGCCTCAAATCGGAATCTCCGATCAGCTGCAGTCGGCAGAGAATCTTCGTCGAGATTATCCACCAGGGCGTTGACTTTGTTGTATTTTCCCGATGTGTTGCAGCTCTGTGATCGTATTGGAAGAGAGGATATCTGCCACCCAAAGAAGATTAATATTGTATTGAGGCTGAGTGATTTCATTGAAGGAATTACCCCACCCCTTAACACGAAGTTGAAGCTTGGGGATTCAAGCCTCATTAGGGGGATTCTGAGAGATAGAATCTGAACATTTAAATTGTTTGTACTATCTAAGAGGCTGAAGGTGGAGGGCCGTTCAAACACTCCTCAATTAAACTACGGTGTTACACACGAATTCGCTCTTTCTAAATATCGATATACCCGGGAGACTTGGGAATATGTCTGAGTAGAATTTTTTTTTATATCAACCAAGTAAATACTTACTTACAGAAGACAGAAAAGCCGATGGAGGCAGTCTAGTTATCCGAATGAGCGGCTTCGAAATCGCGGGCATAACCCTCGCCGGGCCCGCCATCGTTCACCAGCTGATCAAAGTATCCATCGACGGATATCAAGCATTTCAAGATACTAAGCTAGTTGGCAAACAATATCAACAACTCAAGCATGACTTTGACGTCCAGCACGAACGCTATCTGGATTGGCTCAGGACGCTCTCCGCATCTGGAGGTGACCTGTCAAATATCCTTGACCCAAAGTCTCGCCGATATGAGCTGGTTCTTACGACTTTGGCTAGGATCGCGGGTATCTTTGCTGAGATGGATCAGTTGAAACAGAGGTATGGGATTACTAGGATCACTTCGGGTGATTCGGTTGAGAATAGGATATCGGTTGCAGAGGAGGATACAGCAGCAGAGAAACGTGGGTTCAAGAAATATCTTGGAAAGATGTTTAGCAGTCGCACCCGCAAACAGGTATCGGGATCGTCGCCTCGACCGGAATCGACAGTAGCAGTGTTGCAGTCTCACGGCCCTCTGTCGGAAAAATCTAGCTCTAAGGGTACCTATCTTGTGTCGGAGCAAGAATTAGTAACCCCAGGCTCTGGATATGGGATGAAAAAGCTGGATAGCATTTTGAAATCCCCACAAGACAGCGAGCTTGAAGTTCAAGTGCCGGGGCTGGAAAGGCGCGTTACGGAGCTGGGGAGAAAAGCGGAAGAATATCAGCAAGCCTTGCCGATGTATCGGAAATATCAGTGGAAATATGCTAGCAAAGAGCAGCTGGAGGCCTTGGTAAAAGACTTGGCAAAATATATCGACTACCTAGAAAGACTTACAAGCCAGCTATTCATCCGTAAGTTCAACCATCGTTAAATTATTTAAGATATACGACTGCTAATAGCTCTCAACAGAGAGAATCGCTATCGATTCTCGCCCCTTTACGTTTCGAGAATTTGATGTACCTACTACTCTTCCTTTTGCTCGTCTCTCCTCATTCTGCGGGCGCGAGGATATCTTCGCTAGGATGGAAAATATATTCAATCCGATTGGCGCTGGGAACCTCTCATCGACTCGACGGGTAGCCGTCTTGCATGGCATGGGCGGTTTGGGAAAGTCGCAGATAGCGTTAGAATATGCCTACCGCCATACTGAGCGTTACAGTGCTGTATTCTGGGTCGATGCTACGAATTGGACCACCATAAACAACAGCGGCAGACGTATCTTGGAGTCAATGGTGGCCCATTATGCGACAAAGTACCATACAAAGCAGGAAGATATGTTTGCTAGCATCGCGATAGATCTTGGGATTCCAGGTCAGATTAATACTGCGGGCGAACTAAAGGGAAACGCGGAGAAGTCCTCATGGCAGGTGGTCCGAGATTGGATGGCAAGGAATGAGAATACTAAATGGTGTTTGGTGGCTGATGGACTCAACGAAGAAGAAGATGCACGAAGGTTACGGGAAGTGCTTCCGGCGGGCGCCCACGGACATATAATTGTCACATCGAGGGTAACGCTACCGGAATGCGAAATAATAGATATTCCTGTGATTGATAAAGATTCCGGAGTAAAGTTGCTTCTGGGGAACAAACTTGGGAATGTAACTCAAGCAGGTGAGAAATGAAGACTGCATTGACATCAAAGCAAGCATATGACTAACTCGAAAAAAGTGAGAGAAACGGTAGAAAAGATCGCAGAAATGCTCGGCAATTTGCCGTTGGCGCTTGCCCAAGCTGTGGCGTACATCCAAATGAGAGGACTCGATTTCGCTCGATATCTGGAGCGGCTAACTAAAGACCTCTATGGCCTTGTCGATAAGGCGACATCTGGGTACGGAAAAGGAGTATTTTCTTGTTGGAAGCTGTCGGTTGAGGCTTTGAAGAAAGATCATCCAGACTCGGTCCCTTTGTTAAGGATTTGTTCATTCCTGAGCCCTGATGGCGTCTCGGAGGAGATGCTCACAAGAGGATTGGGGGCCATGGATTGGTTTCAAAATGGTATCTCTCCTTCCTTAATTCATGACAGCTGACCGATATATAGCAGAGGCTGACGGTCTCTTCGTACCTAGATCAAACTCGACTAGAAGATGCGATCGACGATTTGGTCAAATACGGGCTGGGAAAGCGTATATCAGCGACCGGATCTCAAGAGATTGACACCATTTGGATCCACCCGCTGGTGCAGCTGTGGGCTAGGAATTCTATCCTCGATAAGGGAGCGGTTAATCTTGAGAGTAATCGGGATGACCTGAACGAGATGCATAGAAGGGGCGCCCGCGATGCCATTCTACTGGTAAGCCGTAGCTTGAATGCGCACTTTAGCGACAGGAAGCCGTACGATTGGGTGTATGAGCGGAGAAACATTGCTCATCTGAAACTATGTTTTGACGATTACCTTCCGAAATACGTTTCCCCGTATCGAAATTCTGCGGACGGAAAATTGGGGATAGCGATTGAGAGCCTGGCGGGATACAAACGGTGGTGGGGCGAGTATCAGGAATTATTCAACCTGGCACAGTTATCCATAAGTTTTCTAGAGCAGGCAGTTGTCAACGATCCTTCCTTTGAAGTGCAGCTTCTTCGATCAAAACAGGCCGAAGCGGAAGCATACATTTTTGACTACGTCCCTTACAGTAGTGTTACTGACAGTCTAGATGACTATATGAGCAAAGTGGTGGAAAGGCAAAAAGTTTTGCTCGGGGAAAAGCATCCTGATACTCTATGGAGCCAGAGTTTAATGGCGCACGCCCTCCACAACGTTAAAAAATACGACGATGCCCTGGAGCTATATTTAAGCTCCCTAGAAATAATGGAGAATGTGCTCGGGGAAGCGGATCCGATATACATGGTTACGCTCAGCAATATCGCATTACTGTATGGAGACATCGGGGAAAACGAAAAGGCCTTGGAGATATACGCTCGGAGATACGAACTGACTAAACACACGGGTATGCTCCACTACAATTCCATTATCGCTTTAGAAAACCTTTCGTTTTTCAAGAGCAAGTTGGGAGATTGGGAGGGAGCTAGGGATGGCTATGAAGAAGCTGTAGCCGCCGCTGAAGCTACATATGGTCTTGCAAATGAAAATACTCTTGGACATTTAGGTGCGCTCTTACAAGCATATGAAGCGTTGGGCCAGGAGGACGATGCTTGGCTCGTGAGAGAGAAGATACGTCGAGGTGAAAGTATTTTGCGAGGACTGGAGAGTGATGAAAGTTGCTAGTTGATTGTTGCGAGTTTCTTTTCTTCTTCCTTATATTTTGCTAGGTATGCATAATTATATATATATGTACATATATATACTATGTACGATATCTATATATCCTGTGGAGGCGGGACGATTACCAATCTCGTCAATCTAGTTTAATTTATGATCATGACAAGCAAGCGCTTATCGGAAATTGATAAGATGTATTGATATCATACGAAGATTTTACAGAAGGTTAGCCAATGGTATGATATATTCTTGACAGCCAGTTGTAGGATAAATTACATTCTTTCAAATAAGAGGTAAATATTGAGTCTACTTTCCATGGTTTGTTAAAGGTGTAAACCAGGAATTCGCGCAATTTTCGCAATTAGGCCATGTGAATGAAGCTACTGCATGCTGCATCGGTGCGAGCAAGAAGAAATGGTGTGGACCAAAGGCTAGGCTAAGTTTGCGTTGAGGGCGCTGATCAAGGCACGACGGCTCAACAAACTTTCTCAAGGCAGGCAACTCATCCAGGCACAGGTTGTCAAGCGAGAGATGCATGTGCAAATGGGGATCGCAGGATGGCCAACAGCGAAACCCGCCTCCAATGCGAAGCTCTATAATCCGGGGAAGCGGAGATGCCTGAGCTTGCAAGCTTAAGCTGCCTCTGAGGAGGGGCGGGGCTTAAGCTAGATCGAATCTAGCCGAGGCACTATCCATGACCTGATACCCCTTGATTATCGATACACTGAATATTTTTCGTCTCAAAAATGTTGAGATTTTTAAGCCGTCAGCGCACGTGAAAAGAGAGGTTGTTGATCGGAAGCATGTCCTGTTATGGGATGAGAGGTCCGTGGCTAGCTGGGGGGGTGTGTGCGACCCACGAGGAATCATGAATTAATACGAATGCGGGGAAGCGGATCTTTTCCCCAGAATATCAAATATCAATCCCTTCAGTTTTCTTCAATTTTCATGTGCAAATAAAAATTTCAACTTTTCAGGTGAAACCCCTTCCTTGACTGCGGGGGGGACACAGAGGGCGGGAGAAACATATAATGGCGCAGGTCTGGCGACAAGCAGGTTCGAGATGGCTTCCTTTTGGTTTCTTGGAATGAGGTTGAGACTTTTCTGTCCCTCGAGACCCTTCAATCCATCAATTACAAGTGCAAGCAGGCCACTTTAAACAGGTCCTGACTCGTCAACAATTGTTGAAACGAAAATACCAATTGCTGCTCCTCCGACCACCTGTTCCTGCCGGGTAGACCGATCTCACCGTTCCTGCATCAGCTGGAGGCCCCTTTACAGCCATTATTTGGTTCGGATCATCCCGCCAGCCAGCTCCGATCGAATGCATGCCCCGCCACCATTGTCAAGACAGCCAAGCATAGGCGGCGCCCCAATCAGAGAACACCCAAGCGGAAGAAAAGTAGTACAGCGTCGCAAGCTGAACAAAGCGTCGGTGTTTACACCCACTCTCGTCGACGAGATTGTAAGCTTACGACAACTACCCTCGCTCAATTAATATTTAATACATAATCACGAGTTTTTCGCTCTTCGTCCTGCCATCAATTTCCTCACCCCTCTATCCAACTACATAATCAGTCGTCGCAGCGGCCTAGACCGCAAACTAAGAACACCCTGGTCATTATTTTCTCGAAAACCCCGTTTGATGCTGTTTCCATTTCTTGACGGGACGAGCCTTGCATGAAATCGGTGTCAGAAACGGAAGCTGCGCCTGAAGCGAATCTAAATCGCCTCTGAAACGAGTTGAAAGATTGAGAGCTGTACACGTTTTTTTAATCTTTCTGACGCAGGCAGATCCCTCCTAGCGTCTTGCATTCGGTTTCTCGGAAAATTAAAGTTTGGGGGATTGCATCGTTGGGATTTTGAAAAGCAAAATAATATTTCAAGTCGGAGCCGTGAGATCGAGAGGAACCTACAGTTTTCTTTTTAAACAAAAGAGGTCTTCCTTTCTTTTCCTGTTCGACTGGTTTTTTCCTTTGCGTTGCTTCTCGAAGGCTGCACTTCGGCCCACTCTTTTTGGTTTTACCGGCGGAAGCATCGAATCAGATTTGCAGAAACAAAAGCCGACGCATTAATCCTTGCTGGGATATTTGCCTCCCTTGGTGACATCTTTATACTCGAGTTCTCCTGTCTCGGGCGACATCATCGATCCTTCAACCTTTTCCCGCCTCATCGACGTCTACAGGTTTTGATACCAACCAACCTTGACCTTCGAAAATCGGGACATCATATCTATCCAACATGGAGAAGAAAGAATACGATTACATGGCGTACCAAGCCCCTCCCTATGAACTTACGCCTCCCCATGAGCGTGAAATACTAAAGGAAATCGGCTCTCGCAGATCTTACATGCAGCCTTTGAACTCGCCTCCTTTGCGTTTGCTGTCGCTAGGTACGGAACTCACGTGAGAACTGTCACCATCGAGTCGTCGGAGCTTCCAAAGCTAATATGAACTTTGTACTACATAGACGGAGGAGGAGTTAAAGGTTATTCTTCGTTACTGCTGCTGCAGGAAGTTAGTACGTTTTTACCCTTTCTGGATCCTGGTGATGTTTGTGTTGCAGGAGAAGGGTGCTGACCCAAGGTTCGGAAAATTACTTAGTGTATAGAGTATTCGTCGAGATTAATGGAAGGCCACCACAAATGCATGAAATACCGTTACCTTGCGATCACTTCGATTTGGTAAGGAATCCCTTAATAGGTGCTATTTGGAACCCTGATGCTAACAGTCTTCTGTAGATAGGCGGAGTTGGAACTGGAGGGTAATCTGCAACACTCAACGCGACAGCTATCTCTTTGTATCTATGCTAACAGCTGCTGCAGTCTGATAGGATTAATGCTCGGTCGTCTGCGAATGGACATCGAAACCTGCAAGGAAACATGGGTCAAGATGACAAAGCGAGTCTTCGAAACAGACAAAACAATTGTCGGGATTCCGTATAAAACGACCTTTTTCAAGGCTTCAAGGCTGGAATCCGCAATCAAAGAAATTATAAAGGAATACACAGCTGGTGAAGAAGAACTAGCAAAAGCACAAAATCAGAGGAGTGGGAGTATCAGGGATAAATCAGATCTACCACCTAGACCGAGGACGAGAGCTGGGAGCACGGGGAGCAGGGAAAGTCGTTATAGCAGACGAAGTGACGAGCTTAGAAAGCTAGCGGAAGAGGGAGGGGAGCAGGATAGAGATGCGAAATTCGATCCACTTGTTAGGCACAGGTCGCATCAGGAATCCTCGTCAATAGTGTCGTCTATAATCAGTGGAAAGAAGCTTGGGAACGCAGAAACTTTGTTGTATGACCCGAGGGAGGACAGATGCAAAACGTGAGAGTCACAATTTTACAACTATGAATAAGCTTTTGCTAACACGCCTCCATCCCTAGTTTTGTTGCAGCTATGTATCAGCACTCCCCGGAGGGCACGCCACCTTGCCTCCTACGAACTTATCTCTCCTTAACGACACTAAATCCTGAACCTAATGTCAAGATTTGGGAGGCTGGTAGGGCAACGGCTGCTACATTAACTGCTTTCAAGCCGATTCAAATTGGTCAGACCGTTTTCCTGGATGAAGGGGCCGGGCGGTACAATATCACGCCGACCCTGCTAGAGGAGGCCACTTGCAATGAATGGCCTGGTCGGGCTGTAGGTTGCATACTCTCAATTGGGACAGGAAAACCCCCTCCGAAGAAGCAGGTAACCTCTCAGCCGTGGTGGGAGAACAAAATCCATACACCTTTCGACAATTTCACAGAAGCTAGAAAACGATTAATCTACAAAACTCATTTGAGTGAGGATATCCACCAAATGCTTATTGGAAGTGGAGCAAATAGTTTGGATAAATGGGGTATACAGAAGGATGACTATTTCAGGCTTAATGTCGACATTGGCGTTGGTGACTTTGCTATGAACGACTGGCAACGACTTGCTGATATTAGCACGAATACGAGGAGGTGGTTGACAAGCAACGAGGGAAAGAGATTGGTTGGAACTTGTGCTCTGAGACTAGCAACCATCTGGAGAGCAAGAAACGTGAGTTTACGAACCGACAGAACTCCATTTAAGGCCACAACTAATATGGTGTCGATAGATTCCGCCCCCAAAATCACCACTCCGCATGATACCACCAATGGCAGAACTCCCCGTCGAACCAATGCCATATACTCCAAAATCCAAACCCCTACCACAGGATCCTCCAAAGAGCCCATTGACACCAACCCCTATCGATAGCTTCCCAAGACCACCTAGCCGGAGCTTATCCCGCCCGAAAATGCAACCATTCCCATCAGAAAGACCATCTACGGGTTTACCGACAATTACACCACCGCAGCAAATTGGCCGATCGCGGACTATACAGGTTCCCGGTGAAAACACTCGCCAGGGTCATTCTCCTTCGCCATCCCTGCCTCAAGAATATATCACTCAACCACGAGGCTCCAATGAAGACCACCGTTCACACTCTCATTCACATTCATCCTCCGGTGGAATCAGCCAACCGAGGCCATTAACAATCCGCCAAAGGAGTCAAACAGCAGGAAGTACTGGACCAGGATCTAGCTCTGTTAACTTGGCTAGCATTAACAGAGATGCTGAAAAAGAAAGGGACAGGGAACGCGACAAGGAAAGGACGGAGAGGGAAAGGGATAGGGAAAGAGACAGGAGATTCGACAAGCAGCAGTATATGAATATTCAAGCTGGCGTTAAACCAGGGAGTCGGGCACCAAAACAACAGGGACCGCCTAGAAGGGTGATGACGGAGGGCACGCCGAGGCCAAATCCGCCGTATCCTGATGACTGAAGTGGGTATTACTGGTGAAGGGACCGTGGTTGTACGATGAAGTTTAGGGGAGCAAGAGGAAGGTGTATGATTACGATCTTAGGATTTTTTGTGCACTACGATGCCAGAGTTTATTGAGTCATGATTGAAGATGATTTTATTTATTTATGCTCTCTATGAGTGTTTGACTAGGGAAATTTTTGGGCGGGCAAGGGGGGGGGGATTCAGCTTACGGAGTTTGATTCTTGTATTTAGCTTTCTCTTGATACATTAGCGTTGCTGTTCTTCCATCCTCGTTTTAATAGAAAAGTGTAGGAAATAACCTGTAACCCAACGAAGATGCTAAATGCGTTGGCAGTCGCGAGAATGATAAAGGTGGTGACGAGAGTAGCATTGACTGTTTCAGGAATAAAATTTTTCGGCAAAGTCACCTTAGTCTAGTGCTGAGACTAGAAAAGTGTATTTGCAAACATAATATCTCATCGTGCTTGGGACTATTATGTAGGTGATACCGTCTATTCTTCCCTCTCACATGATCTCAACTTGCTTCCCTAAAAAAAAAAACCCCCCTTCTATCTGTGTTTCCAACGGGGAATAATGCGATTTTATTCATAATTCTAACCGGGGCCTTCTACATTTGGTTGATTCATTCTAGACCTGGAAACTTGAGTGGTAGGTGTGGTAACTCGGGTTCGACATCATGGTGCTCAGACTGGTAGCGGACAACATTCTTTGTCGAGGTCCTCGTTTGAAAATCTGCTACATCCTGCGTAGGCATCTCCGGTTCTCATTTAAGGGGAGATATGTATTTCTGATTCATATTTATGGTACTGTAGGGATGGATAAATGTTCATAAATCTTCAACGCTTTGTTGCTCTGAAGATTCAAATGTTGATTTTGGAAAACAATCTTGGTCTCTGGAAGTCTTTGTCTAGTGCGTTGACCGTGTGCAGCCAAAGGAATAGCTGGAGTTATAGAAAGTTGCATTGGCGATTGTAAGTAGGATAGAGCATGTGAGTGGCTAGATGGTTGAGGTGATTGGAACATCGTATCAGCATGGGCTTGGAGGATTCAGTTGCAGCTGAATGCATGGATGGTGAAGATCAGGGAAGACCGAATTCATGATTATTCGTCACTAGAAGTGTTGATGATGGTCATATTTCTTCTGAGCTCTGATTGTTGGTGATTTATTGGGGTGCATATATATTGCGGTCAGCTGGATGGTTGTTTCAACATCGCGTCGAGTAGTTATTGGTCCTATCGTAATCCGCCTTAATTCTGCTGTTGCCGCTTTCATTAACCCGGCGGGGTAGTTTTGGCGAGGTTCTTGTAGATAGATCATGACTCCTTTCGTCCTCCAAGTAATTGCCCCTTAGTAATAGTAATCATTGCGAATCGGTATTCTCCGTGAGTATATTCATTTTGACGGCTTCTGTCGGATATTATCGATATCATGATCCGGGGCCGTAAGTATAGTGTCAGATAATTTATTAGAAGCAGAGAATTGGATCATACCGTGGCATGAGCCAGGGCTAAGACCACCTTTCGTATCGATATGTTTAGGTCTCGATGATATCCATCGAGTCGGAAGGATGGGATGAGAAACTTGGATGTGGGAAGATGTTCAGCTATGGAGATGTAGATATTCTGATGAAGACCCAGAAGATTGCCCTGGGGGAGGAAGAAAGAAGGAAAGGAGAGGGGGGAGAGGGAGAGGTTTATATAGAATCTTAGAAGTTGATTTGTGGGAAATTCGGGAGACGTCATCATATGTGATGCCACGGTAGTTTGGGGCAATAATCGGGGCTACAGAGACTGAATCGAGCTTTTCCATAGCGATAGCTATCACCACTGCCAGATTAGCTGGCTATCATCATTTAGACAGAGATTGCTCTTCCTTCAGTTTCTTTTGTGACTGCCTCCAGGTCTAAGCAACAACAGGGCGTGGGAAGAATGGAACTTGGCAGATTTGCAAACCCCATCGGGTAACACTCTTACATTCCTAAAGGCGCCCTCTCAAAGTCCTGCTTTATTGTCAATGTTCTACAGTCTATATATACATCGAATCTAGCGGTATCAGCATAATCTTAGTTTGATTCCTGTAACTTTAACAACGCGAAAGTCATCTAATTAACAAAAGGGTGTTTTCGCCCTTTCTGTCTAGCATCAGCTCAGACGAAAGCACAAGCGATACCGACGGTGTGTCCATCGTTACTAAGGCCATAGGTGGCTCGACTCCCGACTTAGGCAACGATGCTAGGAGAAACCTTCGGGCTTAGATTTAGCCAGGATATGCGAGGAATCAAGAGATCTAGAGTCACGAGAGAGGTGGACACGAACGATATACTAGAGATATACTGGATAGTAGACGGCTAGGAGCAACATTCACAAGATGCAGACTTCACTAATATGGTGGTACGGATGGAGTTAAAGTTTCGAAAACTAGGGAGGAATTTGAAGATAAGGTTTAGAAGCAGAGAACAGAAGAGAGAGGGGAGACTAGAATGGCAGGGTATTCGAAGAGATATAGAAAGTCAGTCAAAGGCCTTTCTTCTAGTTTTTGACGTTATGTTTCCAGAAAATTTAATCGCGTATTGAACATGTATACGGGTATGGAAGAGCAATAGGTGTAGCAAATAGAGGAAGATACTAGGATAGACAAAGCTATTGATCCTCATGATAGAGTACTTTGAAGTATTTTCGACGTACACTGCCTTTCAGTAGTTATATTCCTAAAGTGAGGCCTGTTACTTTGGTAGTTAAAATCGCCTAAGCACTCATCGGCCGTTCCCATGTCCGTAATAATGAAAAATCATCGGATGCCGCCACTGTTAGCACCCTTAGAGGTTAAGTGATAGATTTAACTTGGCGTAAAGCTTAAACTGCTAGGTTCTAGGCTTTCTTGCTCGTAGCTTTGCTAAGTCGGCTTCCATATAATGAAGTAGACATAGCTGGAGTACTTCTACATCTAAAGTAACTTTAGCTCTAGGGATATGGTATGCAACTGCGGTATATTCTGTTTAGTCATCACCCCGAGGATGCCAGAAGCTATTTGTCAGAGGTGTTGGAATGAAATTGCATGTGAATCTCCTGGTTTGAGCAACTAGCTTTAACAATCGAATCTTAATAGGATATGGGATCTTCAACATGCAGCAGTGGCGAGAGTTGGAGTTATTGTTCTTCATAGGTGGTTGTCCCTGTAGTGGCTGTTCATCTAGGGGGGCCCGTTTCACCTTTGAGTCATGATCCGCGAAGGATGTTCGGGGAGTGTCAAGATGTAACTATTTCTTGGATCTTAATCGTTATCGTATTGGAACATGGTGTTAATGGTGCTGTTGCTGTTTTCCATCATTCTCCTTTGATTGCTACTTTCGAAATTCATGATGTTTCTAAAATATTTTTGGCTGCTCTGAGAATATGCTCTGCTGGTTTGATGCGTCATCGTAGCTTGATGTTGAATGTGAAGGGGATATTTATTATTCATAAAAATTCAGGATAGTTGAAGATTTAAACATGAATTGGTCTAGATGGCTGGTTGCATGATGCAGACGGTTGATGAAAGTTTGTGAATGGAAGGAAAAGAAGATTGGTTGTGATATTTTTATACTTCACCAACACTATAATTCAAACGACAAGGGAATTTCAAAAAGTGGGTCTAGCTAGCGTATCTGGCAGGTCCAACCAGAAAATGGTGTTTCCAGGACAGAAAAAAATAATTAATATTCTAATGAACTATTGTACAAACCCCAACCATCAACCCTATTCCTTCCCATCCTGAACTCCATGCCACTAAAAGAGCAAAAGAGGAGAACAAACTAAAGCAGCCTCCATGACACAAAATAACAGTACTAAGAATAAAAACAATACAGAAGGCAAGGAAGAACACGAGAACCGCGACTACCAGTTCCACGTCTTTGCCGCTGGCAGGAAAACCGGTGGCTTCCATTTCAATAAACTAGCATCGATTGTTCTCTTTCCCTTCTCCGCTTGCTTCTTCAGTAGGTGATCTCTTTGCTGGAGTACACCCTGCGTCAGGCAGATTACGTGCTGTCCTTTCTGTTTTCTTTGTTAGCATCTAAATCTTTCCGCATCGTTTTGGCAGGGAAAGGGGTATACTCACATAGTATTTGATCATATTCAAATTCTGCAAGGTATGCACCACATCGTTCGGCGTCATCGCCAACCGACTCGCAATCTCGTCTACGCTAATCTCCCCTTTATTCTCCTTCACCTCCACCAGCAAATCCACTATAACCTCCTGCCAGTACGCGCGATATCCCAACAATCCCAAATCGGACAATGGCTTTTCCGGACTCCCCAGCTTCCCTTCCTTCTTCGATAGCTCGTAGCTGAACGCGATCAGCAGACGGCCATAACCCATACGTTGATACTGCGGTAACGTTAGGATACACGCCACGTTGTAGTTTTCCGCGCTCTCCTTTTCTTTCGAGAAGTAGCCTAGGAGATGGCAACCGTACTCGTCTCTAGAAGTCATGCAGTAAAACAGGAAGGGGTCGACATCATAGTACAGCGTTTTGTGGTCCAAGAAGCACTTTGACAACAAGCACAAATTTCTGCACCACGTTCTCTGCCGCCTTCCATCGATTTCGTAAAAGCTAACGTGTTCGTCACGATAGATCTCGTTCCCCGGGGGGTGAAACAGGTCGCACTTTTGCCTATGTCTTTGGTACCTCCTCTCCTCACCGAAATAGCTCAGACAGAACTCGCAAATGTACACAACATCGCACTCCGTCAACTCTGACGGGTAAGGCGAGAAGTACCAAGTCTCGACTTCAAATTTACCAATCTGAAGCTTTGATAAGTTTCTCACACGTGCGACCTCGTGTGCCGACTGTGTCATAGAACCTGATGTTCTCAGCTTTTCGATTTCTTTTTCCTTTGAAAAACCTTCCGGTTCGATACCTTCCATCTTTGTTGGATCCGTCTGCGGTGCTACGACGTTGCCAGCTGGGGTTTCCACGACGTCGATAGACTCGCCATCGTCGGGAGCTGGGGTAGCTACCGATGCCGGTGATGGGTGGTCGCCACCTTCTAAGGCGATACGAGCCCTCTTGTTGGGTCGCGCTGCTGTAGATCCCGGAGTTGATGGGGCGTCGGGCGTCGACGCTATACTATCCCTCGGCAGCTTCTTATCTTTCTTCTGATTTTTTAGATTAGGATAGGACTGCTCTTTCTTTGGCAGAACAGGCTTTTCCGGTGCTGGAAATTCGACCTCGCGAGTGAGGTCTATCCTTTCTGGAGTCACCCATTCATCAAGACGCTACATAGAACCATGCATTTTAGCTCACTATTCACAATGAAAACTGGCTGTCGGGAGGAATTGAAAAGATCATACCTTGTTGAAATCTTGGTAATGCACGTAGAAAACCGGCTCCCCTTTTCTTGTCGACTTTGACAATATCTCTGCCTTTCTATGCTCTCCATCCTTTTCGACCCACGCCTTGACACCATTCCTACAATGAACGAAGCATTGGTTAGCCAAATGTGTTGCCGTGTTGTGTTGCGTTTCCTCGAAACAGACAAATCCAGCCGATCAAGTCACATGACACTCGCTTCCACCTTCCCGACAAACCCCAAACAAACAGAACCTCGGAGGAGAGTATAAAGAAAGACTCACGTCAAGGTCGCGATGGTGGCGAAACCGGTAATAACCTCCTTTTCAGGGGCCGGATCTTGAGAACCATCCCTTCCTACCATGATATTTGAATTCTACGGATATCAAGGAGTACCTAGATGTAAAAATTTATGATGAAAGTTGTTGATTATGGGCTGATATTGGCTGATAAAAGAGGGCTGTTTGTTGTTGAAAAAGGGGGGCTGCTTCTGTGTTCGGAGGTGATGCGGTTTGAAATGGCTGTTCTTTGCTTGTTGCGGTGTGAAGATTTTTCTTGTAGTTTTGCGTGGTGGCGAGTGGAAGGAGTGCAAACGGAAAGTATGTCATGTGATTGTAGCAGGATCTGAATGAGTTGAGGAGCGTGCAGGCGCAGAATGAGGTGAGTATCGGAATCTCTGTGCATACAATGTAACACTTTTTGGGCTCTCATGCTATAGATTTTACTACTCAAGACGGATACAAGTTCCCTCAGACAAGGTCTCTCCATAATATATAATCGATAACGCTAATTCTGTTTTGGGTATTTTTGGATCAGATAAATCCAGATACAGCGAAAAAGATTTAGAAATCATTCTTTCAAACTTCAAAAAGCAAAATGTAACCCCAGTAGACGCCATAAAAACAAGTTTTTTTTGATCAAAGAGGAAATGAAGTGTAAGGAGTGAACAGAATAGAAGTAAAGAGGGTGTAAAAGAAGAAAGAAGAAAGAAGAAAAGCGAGAATATGGTACAGCCGAAACCGAATCTGCAGTCAGGAGAGCAAAAGAAAACCCGAAGAGATATGTACAGTCGAAAGAAATGTCCAAAAGTAAAATATCGCACCAAGAAGTGAAAGAGGGGAAAAGACCCCCCAAATTTTGGATATATGAGTTGTCTCATAAACCAGACTGATACAAAGTGAATGACACCTTGCTTGGAGATATGATGTCGGATTCGCATCCGCAAGAAAGAAAAAAGTGTCGAATATCTAATCGTCAAAAAAAGGGATGAAAAAAAACCCAGAAACCAATAAAAATTCGGTGTGTGTCGCATCTCATCTCGAACTCGCTGTTTCATTACTCGAATTCCGTGCGTATCTGTATAAATATAGAAAATAAAAAAGAGGTCCTGCTGATATCAAAGAAGGAAAAAACCCGCGCCCGCTGCAGTCGCATAGAAAATTCGTGTCGAGGTATATAATTAAAAGCCAAAGGACGAAAAGAACCGGAAATAGTATTTTTATGCATAGAGGGGGATTTCCTTCTCCCAACCGTAAAATGCTAACATTTCGCGGAACATCATTCCGTACCACTGTCACCCGATTATGTCAGCTTGTAACTCAAAAGGGGGGTTCCGTCCAAGATTTCAATTTTCGACCTACCTCAAGGGGTTCCCATTCATTGCAGCCCTTGTGACAGTGGTCTTTTGGATTCGGCTTTGGTTTTCGCACGGTGAAGTGGACGATAACCGCTTCTTCCCAGAGTATATCCCAGTAGTACCGATGGAATTGATACTGAATCGAGCTCCCGTTAGCTTGTGAAAAATCAAACTATTCGCATTCCCTATGTGAACCTACCATGATCAGGTTGAAGTTGTACTTGTATGGCAATCCAAAGTATCGGAATCGATAGTAGGTGTTGAGGAAAGCCTGGTCTGCGTCGTTTGGCGAGTGGTAGTTCGGATCCGATACGTGCTTGACGAGCGAATGGAATTCTTCGGTCGAAGGTCGCAAGACCATCAATCCAGAGTTGAATCTGTTATCGGTGATGACATCCCACCAAACATCCGGCGCAGCAGCAAAATCTACAGTCGGAAAATCGGCCCGCATTAGCATCCTCCCAAAATCCCGCTCCAACCTTGACCAGATTTTGAGTTATCCCTCACCTCCAGGCATCTGCCATAGCTCAGCCAAAGAGCCTTTGCATATCGTATCCGCATCCAAGAAAATAATCCTTTCGTATTCCGTCCAACTCCAAACGTGCAGCTTGTTCAAGTTGTGTCGGTGATGACTTCGAATTTGCGATGTGTCCACATTCTCAAACTCCAGTTCCTCAGCTTCCTTCACCCTCCACCCGACCTTCTCCAATCTCGTAATATTTTCAGCCGAAACTCCATCGTCTCCGGTGGATCGTACCAGCATAACCAGCTCAGCATCCATAGCTGCTAAATCATTGTGTTTCTGAATAGAGTAGCCTAGCATAAGGCCGAGTGCGGTGTAAGAACCAGTTTGTATAGTAGAAGTAATCGCGTATCGTGGTTTCCGCCGTATCAGCGCCTGTTCCTTAGCATTGTAGAGGTTGCTTTGGCTTCGATTCGGGCGAGGAGATGAATGTGATTTCAGGGGATATTTCCGCCGCGATTCCCACGGCCTAGAATCACCGTCATCTGCGAGTAGAATATTTAGCTTCCACCAAGGTGTCGATAACAGGAATGGAGAGAGAAATGGCAATGCTAACCTGTTATTCTTACTAGTAGGAAGAAAACGAACAATACTATAATGACCGGTAGCAGCACGCTCGATCGGTTCAGGGTGAACCGTCGGGGTAGCATGATTTTTATTTTTATTTTAAGAAAGAGTCAAAGGAAGGTCGAAAAGGAGATATCGATGGGAAAAAAAAAACTAGATCGCGAGGATCTAGGGGTGGGAGCGTCGTCAAGCCTCGTATTCTCTACCAGACGGTTGTTCGACGTTCGTTTCGAGTGGCCTTTTTTCGGGTAGTAGAGAGTTGAAAAGTGAACAGGTGTTGATGGAAAATTAAAATGACGTTCCCCCGTTGGATGTTTGATTAGGTGTTGTTTTGGGGGTCCTTCTCCTTTAATTCGAGCTTTTTCTTTGCCAGGTTAAAGGAAAGCTGGTCCCTTCAGGAGAACCAACTTGTGAGAGGAAAAATTGGATAAAAAGATCGGAAAACAAGGCTCCCGTTTGTTTAATGCCTATAATAAGTGCCTTCCCAAAAGATGTATAATGATCGAATGTAATAATTCCTCAACAGCGAATTAATATCGTTGTGATATCCTTAGCTTGGGGTGTCATGGGTTTAATATTCGCTGTATGGATGCGCGAAAAACGTGCTCTGTTGTCGCTTCAGGAGTGCATGAAAAAGTGGAGCTTGCTTATGCCGTCGAATGCCGTCCGAAAGGAGATAACAGATATCGCTTGTTAGAATCGTGAAGGAGAACAAAGTGCAAACCGCTGGCCTGGACGGCGGAAAACCCTCAAGGTTGTGTCAAACAATAAAAACAGCCGTCGTAAGTTTTGAAAAGAAATGATACGAGGCAGCGACGGTTAAAGATATAGACGTCGGTCGACAAAGATCCTATGAAAACCCCGCTTTTCCTTCAAGGGATAGATGAAAGCGATTCGAATATCAGGAAGGCACCCTTTTTCTTGTGTCGAGATTCTCTTCGAAAAAGGACGGTGTGGTGAGATATGTCCAACTAAAACAGGGAAATGGAAAACCCTTCCAAGAAATATTAAGAACCTTCTTTCTTTTGTCGTCGCACGAAGTAACAGACAGGAATGTTGTCTCGAGCACGATACTGAGACGGTAACAAAGAAAAAAGGAATACCCTGGTATAACGAAAGGATGAAGAAGAAGAAAGGAAGAACAGAAGAGATGAGATGAACGAGTGACGAATACTGAAGCTTAGAAGACGGTAGTAAGGAGAGAGAGTATGTAAGAAAAGAGGAGAAGCAACTGCAGACCAAGACCGTTCTAAAACCGAGCTTCCTATCGATGGCGTAAACGAGCAGACAGAAACAGGTTGAAACTCAGGTTCCAAGAACCGATCCGACCGACCAAGAAAGGCGCAACTTGGCCGTCTGCAGTATTCAATAGGACTGCCGAAGAAAACAAAGGAAATGGTGGACCCACCGAACCAATCAAAACGGCATTATCATTTATTAACATCCACACACCCCTTGTCCGCTCTTTCGGTTTTTTTCCCAACTGACCTGTCACGTCAAAATGCGAGTAGCAGCAGCCAGAAAAGGGAAAAAAAAGAAAGAGGTTAAATTCCCCTTATTTTCTTCCTATATGTGTGTGAAATGCGTATGATAACCTGGAAATTCTCCTGACAAGACTCTTTTCCGTTTAGTCCCAAGCCCTTTTACTGCTGTAAAAGCTGTATGATTGACAGCGGGACTTGGCTACGTATGCTCCGAACCAACGGCCTTTCGAGAAATAAGACGGGGTGCAAATTAATCGAGCGCGAATCGGTCACTGTTGCTATTTATATAAGTGTCGTTTAAAGCTTTGGGCCAAAAGTGCTAATTCTAACAGACTACCATTTGAATTGAACAAAAGCTGTAAGCAATGCTGCAGTAAGATTACGTCGTCTACGACATAAAAATCTGGTTCATGCGGAGTAATACCAAATCTATACACGTGTAAACGACATGCAACGGCCATCTATGGTGTCCACATTGGCGTTAAACTCTTGGAAGCACGCGAGAGTAAACTCCAATTCCGTTGTTGCATGTTGTCTCCCTCCGAAATCCACCCCGATCGAACAAATAACAATTGAAAGATGGGATAAAAAGAGGGGAAAAGAAAGAAAAAGAGCGAAGAAAGGTGGATCCGGATACCTTCTATCTGTTCGCCGCATCGAATCAGGCCCTTTATCCAATCTAACAGAAACCTATTCTACCCCCCCGGTTGACCTTCAAACCCAAAATTTGGGAAGGGGGATAGCACAGCCACGCAGGAAAACGTACAGACGACACGCGGCATATTTTAGCTTTTAGATTAGCTTGCTTCTCAAAGAGATTGGCAAAGCTCTCTTTTAAAATTTCCTCCGCCGATTGACGGCTACGAAACTCGGGAGTTGAAAATCAACCTCACGCATAATAAAGATTGGCGCAGGCAAAGCAAAAGCGTCTAGATACCAACTGGTGCAATTGCCGGCCATCGAAGCCTGATAATACCAAGAACAAAACCAAGGGAAGTCGCGGGGAGAACCTGCAGAAAAAATATCGTACCTGCCTAAAAACCACGCATGCTCTTGCCAGGTGGTCTTGGGAAGGGGCAAGCCGACCCCTGCCAATTGGAACAGGTACGAAATTTCCGGTGTTGCATCCGCCCGCTAGACAAGCTGCAGCGCAGCCAAAAAATTACATGTGGCGTTCCGTTAGATCGTGTCCCTTTTTTCTGGGGGGTGCTAATTGGGGTTACACAGCAATCTAGCTCTGGTATTTTCCAGAAGAATTGCTCGAGCTGAAGCGGCATTTGCTCGTTCTAAAGGGTACTAAAAGATATGCACGGGCCCTGTTTATTCGAGGTTTATATAAGTAAGTATCTAAGGGGTAAAAATCGAATCTATTTCTCAAGTATTTATCCCCGCATTCGTAGATTAATTGTAAAAGTCGAGGAAATTTAAATGTTTCGAGAGGAATTGGGAAAGCGGAACACAAAAAAAAAGGAATCCGTAGGAAACAAAGATGCAAATATTTTAACTAATTATAGAGAAAGAAAACGCTTTATATACGACTCGGGGAAAACAATATACGAAGAAGCTTAAATATGGACAATATAGACGTGTTTAAGGAGTTTGGCATTGATGTAGGACTTCAAACAAAACAAAGTTGGAGGAGAGGCATCAGGCGTAATGGTTGAGTGGAAAGGCATCCAACAGATCGGTTGCTTGGCCAATTGGCGGATTCCAGTCGCGGAATTCAGGTTCAGAGGTCCATCATATCTAATACCCCAAAGTCAGCTTTAACATTTAATGATAGGAAGGGTTGGTTAATTATACCTCTGCCAAACAGAGCCCTCTTTGCCCAGTCCATAAACAACAGGAAACGAGTTCTCAAGCTTACACTTTGTGCAAAGTATGCGGATCTATAACACCCCAGCATTAGCAGCCTGGAATATCGCTGACTGCTACAGAATCAGAGAAAATATCTTACCTCCACAGATAAACCGCAGCGATACCGCCTGCAAAGTTGTATCCTTGGATATCGAAAATAGCAGCATTTCCAACATAAGCCAGACTTCCAAGATGCTTGTACTCAAAGGCTTTATAATATGCCTCATCCAAGTCTCCATCTAAGAGTCCATTCGCCCTCATCCCAGGGGCTACCTGTGCAAGCTTGTTCAGTTTCCTTCCCAGGTATTGTCCTTGTTGATGTGCCCTCTGTGCGGTAGCTGGTAAACTAGTCAAGCTATTATCGATCTTAGATAACAGTTCCGAAAACTCTTTGAAATCTAGAGTACCCGAATGATCGACATCATATTGTTCGAAGAGTTTGTCAAGTCGGCGTAAGTGCTGCGCGGATTGTGGAAATCTCTTTTTCACCCTCGACGCTACATGCTGCCAGTCTTTGAATGTAAGGTGGACCTCCTTAGGGTCCTTCCCTTTCTCCCATGCAATATCGCGGAGGAATGACATGATATTTTGAGCCAAGTTGTATTGAACCGTTGCGCAATCGCCAATAGCATAAACATCACCCATAGGTGCGCCAATTACGCGAAGATGAGTATCCGTTTCCAAGGCGTGTTTGTTCGTCTGCTTGTCGAGCTTGGTTGCCAGTTGTTTTGCAAAATCCGTTTGAGCTATGAAGCATTAGAGGCGACCTAGCCAGGAATTGTGTAGAGCAGGGACTTACAAACACCAGTTGACCATAGACACAAGCCATACGGGATTTCTTTTGTCATGACTTTCCCATCTTCGGTTTTTTCTGAGAACACGATAACATCATGTTTCACTTCTGAAACCCTTGCATTGGTGTAAACCTCGACGTTATCTCTTGCAAAGCGTTCTTCGGCGTAGAGTGAGAGAGCTTCATCGTAAGTGTTGAGAATGTGGCTTCTAGACTGAATGACGTGGACCGAAACCTCGTTGCGCAGGATTCTAGGATACTACCAGCCTATGAGGTTCAGCAATTTTGAATTCATAAGTATGGAACACTCACATGTCGTATCAGGTCCTCATTTAGCATATCGTAGATTTCAGCAGCAAACTCAATACCAGTTGGTCCACCACCGCAAATCACAAAGGAGAGAAGCCTTCTTCTCTCTTCATCGCTTGTAGTTGGGAGGACTGCCTTTTCGAAGTTTCCAATTGCCTTTTTACGGATTTTTCGAGCATCATCAATCGTTTTGAGGAATTCACAATTTTCAAGTCCCTTAACACCGTGAGTATTTGTCTTAGAACCAACGCCGATGATGAGCTTGTCGTATGGCAGATAGAAATGTCTCCTTTCACCATCAATGACTTGAGAAACCTCCACAAGCTTTTCGCTAAATTCAACGCTTTCAGCTTCAGCTTGGAGGAAGTGTCCCTTTATTCTGGCGATGATTGTACGGATCGGTTCGACAAGAGATCTAAGCTCGAGGGTTCCAACCTATAGTCGAGTTAGTATACCGGCTCTACGAGCAAAAACTCTTGTTATAGACTTACAGTGGCACTTGGCAAAAAGGGAGTAAACAAGAAGTAGTTTGACGGCGAGACGACGGTGACATGATACTGATCAGGTTGCAGAGTCTTGAGGACAGCTACGGATCCCCAGCCGCATCCTAGAATCTGTTAAGTAGTATGTTAGTTAATTGAACTCCCTACGTTCATCTGCCATTACTAGAGCCTTACGTACCACCAACTTTGGTTTGTGTTTGCAAGTGACTCGCCCTTCAGATTCATCGTCATCGACAAGTACTCTCGCAATTGGTAAATTCTTTGGACCACCGCGTTCCGGGTACAACGCAAGTTCAGAAACAGGAATATCAAAAGCTCCAGCTTCCTCCTTGTAGGTCGTAGCATCGTAGAGGAAAAAGCAGACGACAGTACCTCCAAATACCGCACCAATGAAGCCAATGAAGGTCAAAGTCTTAATAAGAGCCTTCATCATGCGCCCGCGAGGCTTCTTAATCTTACCCGGGGGCCCGGGGATCGTTTCAGTAGCATAGTTTCGGAGTTGCGGTAGAATTGGGGAAGTCCGTCGCGAGATAAGAATACGGGAGCATGCAAGCGACACCGGGGAGGCCCGGGACGCATTCTTGGGGCCGGTATGCAGAGATCGTATTACGTTTGAAGCCGATGGATTACTAATCTTGAACGATTTGACCTGCGAGAGTATCGATGACCGATGAGGGCGAAACGCGCCTCGAAAACATTGCGATGTCGCGTGAGTGAGGATCCGAGGAGCGAACATGACTGATAAGGGGCGGGGGAGGGGGTGAGGGGGTGAGGGGTTTGCTGGTCCGTTTAGGCCCTCATTCAATCGGCAACAATGCGGGTGCAATTGATCTGATCGAAGAGTATTGAAGCCAATCTAGGCTTCGCGATACGGTGCATCAACTGAGTTGGCGATATTTTCGTCGAACGAATGTTGATTTCTCGGCGAAAGTCGGCTCTCTAGGGTTGTGTTCAGGTCAAGGTACGTCATTAGCGAAGGGGTCCTGAGGGACCTGACCTCATCAGCATCCCACCTCAACACAGCAACGCAAATTTTACAACAGATGACAAATTCGTGATTCACGCGAGTGTATATTAGAAATCCATAGATATCGAAGAAAATTTTTTACATTTTCAAAGCTTCGAAGCCCTTCTAGAGAAAGCTGCTTCGCTATAACCTGAATCATGCATTATTGGGCTGCTACGCGAGAACTTCTGAGCTTGAACCAGCTCACCGGTTTCTAGTACAAGATGTGTCGCATCGTTTTCGACGCGACGTGATGAAATGAAAATTCAAGTCATACATTTGGAGTACACGCTAAGCGTAGGAAACGCAATCTATACCAAAAGCGTCACTAGTGAACGTCCGGGTATTGAGCAGTATCAAAAGAGATGCCTGGCACACGTGAACCACAGCTCATTCCTGCAATCGGATTAGTATTGCTGCCTTCACTGGGCAGAGGTAGATGACGGGCCTCCTCTGTCGCCACTAAAGTTGGAGAAGACAGCCTTCTTAGGCTAGTTGGATGTTTAACTACTCGAAACTTATTTCCGCGGAGCAGTGAGGCCTAAAAATGCCTTGAGCTGAATTTATGCTACATAATCCCGACCTTATGATGCCTCGAATGAGTTTCACTTTCAAAGACATAAAACTCCCTATCAGCGTGTGTCCATTCCTTTTATCGCTTGTAAAAAATTGTTCTTTTTTTTTTTTTTTTTTTTTTTTTTTTTTTTTAATTTTGCGTAACCGATACATTTAGCACAGTTGCTGCCTATTCCCTATTCATGATAGTCCACCTTCTATAGTATACGGCCAATGACCAAGCCACCAATGTTTAGTGGCCACTATTGGAATCTTATCTTGTCTCATTTTGTGGTTTGAGTACATTTGTTTGAATCCAACGTCAAAGTCAGGAAGGGGGGGCATTTCAATCCTGTGAGTATTATGAACAATATTTAGGGCTCTGTTACACTATGTCTCAATTCAAGGGCGAGGGCGAGGGCTGGCAGCTATCCTAGCACAATACGTCTTGCGCCCATGGGGGTAAAAAGTTAATGATAAATAAATTCATTCTATTTACAGAAGGCTCTGACTTTATGCGGCAGGATTTTAACATAGATATTTTTGTGTAGAACATTCTTAGCAAACCATCCTTCAGTAATATTGAAGCACACAGAAAGAGATTGATCCTCCAAGGCGGTGATACCTTTAGTTGCAATGACGCTGGAATCGAGATCCGTGATTTTTCGTCATCATATTCAAGAACTGGGTAATGGTGAATCTGCGGTCTCCAAACGGGGGACATTTGGGGCTCCGTGAGGTTAGAGTCCTTCTCTGTCACCCAAAGGGTGCCTAAATTGTAACAACCTGACAGTTTGAAATGATGGCTTGAAAATAGTTCCTCATGCCTTTGGACCGTAGGAGAGGGGACACTCGCAGAGCTCCATGAAATTTTTTTGACATCTATCGAATAAATGATGCGTTCGAATTCTAAGAGTATGAATCAATGCATTGGCATCCACACATCGAGATATGGGTCTTGAGTTGTTTCTGCTATCAGGGCGTTGAGTCACGCCTCGTTTTTGGCATTGATAGAGACTTGCTTTTTGCATACTGCGAAGTCGGAGAGGTTTGAATTTCCTAAACCAATCGCACCATAGCGGATCCATTTCAGGTAGCAGCGATGCTATGCTGCTTGATGATCGTGACATCATGAAGTTTCACGTCGGAGGCACGGCATCTGCACGACCAATACTAACGGAAGGCATACGCATTCTTTAACGTCATCTAGGATCTCTCACCTGCAAGCTTCCGCTGAACCTCGGCCAAGTCGTCGAACCGATCTCGCGTTTGGTGGTGAGTTCCGGGATTACACTCAATGATAGAGGACGAAGTTGGTAGGTTTATCCGGTATACCATGGTGCTTTGCCAGCTAGCAACCAGGGATGGTGGTCTAGACCGGTCCATTGGCCAACTTAGCATTCTTTCCTGTCGAAATGGCACCATGTTCTGGCTTGACAAATTTGCGAGCGTCGGTGATTTCCCGTGATTGAACAATCTTGGGTGTAAGAAAAATTGATGGAAGGCACGAATTAGCTCAGAAAGATGCTTAATTTGTGCCGCTCATCAGTTTGACTTGATGGGTATCAGCCAAGTGGCTTGGAGGCGGAGGCCCCTCCTCATTTTACAGAGGGTAGTACCCGCCAGGCTATTTTTAAGGGTCTCGAAAATGATTCGAAGCGGTTAACTCAGGAATTGCCTCTTTCGTACTCGCTCTTATCCTGCAGATAGCTTGCATTTTGGTTTGGGGTGGAAGGACCCACTCGACGTCATAGATTGAGCCCCTCCTTCGATGAATAGAAGGGTGGGGACAACTAGCGAGTTCGAGTTCAAAGGCCGAATACCTGAATCCAGAAGAGTAGGGTGTAGCCGAGAAGTATAACGCTAAGATGGCAGCCGCACTGCCATGCCAAGTCTTAGATTTGGAAAACTCGGGACACTGGTGACGAGTTTTCGGAATAGCGTTGGTGCTGATGGCCCAGTCGTGGGGTTTAAGTTTTATATTACTTTTACAAGATGCGTTCTCGCAACTCCGCCAAACACGGGACTAGCTTTTGCACGATATCAAAACTTATCGGGACACCCGAAATGGGAACCTTTCTCGTAAGTCTACGGCTTGAATAGGTCGTTATCGGGAGGCAGGTGCACTGATTAGGCAGGAATCTGGCGGGGAAACCTCGAAGCTCCAGGTCCTTGAGCTGCCCTTTTACAAATTCATATCAATTGCATCGATGCACCTCAATCCGCGCCAGGCCTTTGCATTGCGTTGTGACGTGTCCAACTGGGCCGTCAGGTGGCACATATACGTATGCGGGATTGCAACTGCATGTCAGCAGGAGAAAAGCAAAAGCGTAGGAATCGAATTCTGCTAACAGGAAACAAGTTCTTGCAGGTTTTTTCTGCAGATAATTGCATGGAAGACCAGATGAAAGGTTTCTTCTATTTCTTTAATTTGTTCTTCAACTTAGTCCTAGCTGCAGCCTACGAATTTCTTCCGAGTCCCATTCCGCTCCTCGTGAGAAAATAAACTTGCATGAGTGGAATGGAATAGAAGTAGCTATTGGTAGAGGTACATTTCAATTTCCCCGATGGTTCTCATCGAATGGAGGGGGAGGGGTCCCCATGGCTTGAACAAGAGCTTGAGCTCGCATCGAAGTAGAGGAGGGGAAAGCAGCAGAAATAAAGTTGTGCACTCCTTGGCGGCCAGCGAAAATGGTTGGAAAAAGAAATACCTCTAGACGAGCCGTGAAAAGCAAATTTTGAAGACAAACATGTCAAAGCTTGCCGATAGCGACTCTACCTTGCTACAAAAATATTTTCTTCTCGTTAAAAGCCACAGAAAAAAGAATAAAAGGCGCAGATGCTTTTTTTTTGTTCATGCCAGGAGGTTGCGAGATTTGGGTTTGAGCTGGAGAAGGTGGAGTCAGGTTGCATTAGCTTGGCACTCAATCAAGCCAAACAGCTCTCCAGAGCTTACTACGACGTCTGGTTGGCTGAAGGACCCTGTGGGCACCGCGGTGCAGCTGGAGGCGTCCACTATTCTCCAAACGGGAAAAGTTTGACTTTCTACATAATTTAGGGTCGATGACCTGCAGAACGTAAGTGGTTTCCATTCGCGCGTTCAGGTAGCTCTATATTGGCGATCCCAAGCTACCCTTGTGAGATTTGAAGCAAGGGCTCACGCATCTCGTCAGTGTAGGGCATAGATCGGACTGATCTCGTAATTTGGTCCACTCGTTTAATTTATAATTCGGCTGAGCTAAGGTCCAGAACGAAACGGTCCTCGTCTGAGCTCATGTGTAGCCAGCGGCGGCTTTGTTCAAGAACCCCTTTGGAGGTGGATTAAGGATCTCGAGTCGATAGTCATCGGGAAACTAGCCGTCGGTGCGAACATCTCCGATCCTCATTGACCTGTCCAAGAGGCAGTGATTGGCAATAAGTTGCTGTTCGCATGATGGTGGTGATCCGTACTAGCTACTAGCCACAGGTTCGGGCAAACTATCGGCACACACGCGTAGCGGCCAAACTTGTTGAGTAATAGCCAACAGGATTCGCTAAACTGCTTGTACACTATAGCTACATGCACATACCATGAGAACATTTTTCTTCCAATAACATCACCTAGACTTGTCAATACCACTATAAACACTTCGATCGAGATCGAAAGATGTCATCCGACGAGGCAGATTCGGCTGGACAAGATTCATCGACCGACAACCCCCACACCTGGCGAATTGAAAGGCCGTTTGGATCGGGTTTGAAACGGAAGCAAATACAGTTTGTCCCGGCTTCGGATGATAAGAATGCAGCAGACGTGGTTCAAGAGACGGTTCGGGATACAAATCGTGGTTCTTCGGTCGCTGACTTTTACCTTTCTTTGGTTTTGCCTTCGGACTCCAAAACAACAAGTCCTCTTCGTCCAACAGATTTGTCCCTTCCCAATCAGGGTGCAGAACGGAAGGTATGTGGGTCTACAGATGCCATGAAAGGCGGCACGACCAACGAATCCATGATGCCATTTCAACGTGACCCTCCTTCAGATAATTTATCCGCGCAGGATGTAAAGAGCAAGCCTCAAAGCTCTCCTTGCAGTCTAGACACGTCCCGCGAGGCTGGCACGGGCAATCCTGCCGCTGGTTCTTCGGAAGAGGCCGGCGTACAACATGGTGAGACGGTCGTGGAACGGCCCTTGATTACAACATCGTCCGCCGCGGTAGATCAGATCTGCCCGACGTGTAATACCCGTGTAACGGACTGGAATCTTCACGTTCGAACAACGGTTCACATGGCCAGCAGGGAACATTCCAAAACCCCTCATCATTTGAACCGTCGATCAGAAGGATACAAACACATGGTGAAGCTAGGATGGGACCCCGATAGCAGTAAAGGTCTGGGTGCTGAAGGCCAAGGTATCCGATTCCCGGTCAAAGCAACTACAAAAAAGGATTACTTGGGTATCGGTGCGAAAACAGCGAAATCGATAAGGGATGATGCAGAGGGAAACGTTTCAGAGAGTGATGCGAAGAAGCCGAGATTGCTCTCGTCGAAAGAAATGCGGCGCCTTGAACAGTCCGAACGAGCTGCCCGACAGGATCTTCACGACTATCTCCGACACTAGGCTAGGCAAGGATACGCCTAAAAACGTCCCTTTCTCGCTTAGGCTGACAACCCGTATTTCCCAGCAATGTGAACTTAAATCAGACCTCAGTCGTTCTGTAACCGGGATCTATTTTCCGTTGAGAATCTAGAGCAGTCCAAACCCGCCCCCCTTTGCAATTCTTCAGAAAATTCCCAGGTCTTGGGCTTGAGCACCCATTACATTCGCCCTGATGACGTAGATGGCAGAACGGGATGGGCTGGTCGAGCTCTTTTTTACTTCAGAAGCAAGCTACTGCCTTGGCGTCTCAGTAAAGTGACCCGCTTTTGCTAAAGGGTTCCGCGTGTGTGCTGGCAGTTGATCAATTTATCCAGCCTCCCTGAACCCAAGGGATGCCCCAACAACGCTCTCCTTGAGAGGGTCTATTCCGAATGTCGGTCTCTATGCATGAAGCTCCAGTTATTGCAGTCCGCCAAAGTCTACTTTTGGCTGTAGCTTCACAATCGGACCCTGATAAACCTCACCAATAAATCCCTTTCCAGACTGAAGTTCGATTGTCCCGCATGTACTCTATCCAAATCTGTGAATAGTATTTCTTTTCTGGGTGTTAGCGCCTAAAGAGGACAGCCCAAGAAGATGCTGCAGATACTTCTTCAGGATATCCTAGTCAATCCACCTACGTCAGGCTGCATTCATGCATTCCTACATGAAACCCTTGCACGGCTCGATTGAAATGGAGCTATCGACATTACCCGTGACTTGAGGGAACAGAAAAAAAGGTCGACATCCCCAACCCAACGGCCGGGGCACACCAATCCTAGGGACTTGAGTGTTTCAAGATAGCGGAACGGCAATTGTCAGATCCAGAAACAATTTTTGGATCGGAGTTTTGGCAGAACTGAATGCATTGGGGTCACGTCGATTCTCGTGAGTGTTTCGTCCCAACTTTAACATTCCTTTGGCACAATTACTCTCAGAGAGTGTGATAATATAACAAGCACATTATTAATGGGGTAAGAACATGGCTCATGTCGGCTATCGGTGGATTGTGGGGTTCATAAAACAGTTTCCACACTCCTGAACGAATCTCCCCTTTCACAACAGCGGGCTAATCTTGTCATCCATTTGGTGTCAAGTTGTTTTTCTTTTTTGTTTTTCTCTTTACAAGGTTTTGCTTTTTGTAATGTTTTTTCCATTGCATCGTTCACAAGCGCGCGAAAAGCAGGCAGACAGAGGAGTTTGAAGCCAAGATGTATCGGGCAAAGGTTAGCGAAACTATCCCGTGGTGGGTTGCGATCGAAGGCTTTCTCGTCGTTCTAGACCATCATGGACCTGGATTCCAACCCTGGGGTGAACTAGCATCCCCTTGCTCCATTGGTTGACTGTGGTCGCTAGTCACTCCACCTCGCCATACAACCGCACCAAGACGGTATCGGCCACTTTCTCTTGCCAGTAAGATCGAGGCAGCGTCACGATACATCTGTGGGACTTTTTTTTTTTTTTTTTT
>LDUD01000089.1:987673-1026947 GCA_012184295.1 Dactylella cylindrospora
TTCGGCCGATATTTTCCACCCTCCCATGCAACGGCAAATCCCACCTCAGACTTTCAGCATACAATAATTTATTTTGCTATAGCGCTGCTTTACCATTTTAAGTTTGCAAAGAGCATCATTAACGCATACGAGGGCTGAAAAAAAACCAAGGAGGGCGGGGCGGTTTGGTGTCACGGTCTAGAACATCCAAAAATACTGCAACACATATATTAAACTTTCCTTCAACATCACCATCCTTGTCTGTACCACTAGAGAATCAAAAGCAAAAGGAAGAGCGCCGGGGAGAACGCACAAGATGCATCGTGTTGTGATATCAAGTGATTTTCCAATCATCAACCAGAAGGGAAGCTAGTCGGATGTTCAGCGAATCCTAAAGCTGACAATCACACGGGGCCTAAGCCTCGCAAGGCCTAGGTTTAGGAGGCTAGAAGGGAAGGGCGGGCGAGAAGGGTGCGCACGAAACGTCAGCGCGCGGTGGGAATACGAAACGGACCGGCTGATCGCCTATTGTGTAACTTGTATCCGTTTTGATAATTTTGGGTTCTTGTGGAACGGAACATGGGAAGAGATCGTTACGAGGAGGCACAAGTAACTGCCGGCTCGCATGATGCGAAACGGCAGAAGTGTTCAACCAAACTTGCTAGCCGGAGGGTTGCTCCCGTCGGGCTATTTTCTAGTATTGATTGCTCTTATGTTGGTTAAACTGCTAATGACTCGGATCGTAGCGAGATGATAGCTCATTGTTTGGTCGTTATGCCGGTTTCTATTACTCCCTTGTTGGATTCTATACATACAAGCACTAGACGATTAGACTGGAGACTAGCGGATAAAGGCTATTCACAACTAGCGGTTGTGTCTGTGGCAAAGTTTGATTCGATAGTTTCGTGAGGGGGAAGAGTGTTGCTATGCCCGTCGATGTTGTAGGCACAGGCTGCAGCGTCTTCGTCGGCGATAATAGGTGTAAGCGCCTTTCATTTCTAATATTAGTTATAACTGTGGTGTGGGTATCACTAGTCATGCATATTGTCGCTCTGTTATCATCTAGTTAGAATAATAGACTAGAAACAGACTGAGCTACAGGGAATATCCTATAGTATCATCATTTCTTTGAGAAGAAACTCGCGATGTCCACCTTCTTCCCTCCTCCCCCATCGCCCTTCTTTCCTTTCTGTGACCCGGCAGCCTGTTTCATCGCAGCAAAGGCGTTGGGTTTCGCAGCCGGTTTCGCAGCCGGTTTAAGAGGTGCAGGGACATCATCCTCAGAAAACTCTTCCCATTCAGTAACTTCACGAGTGACAATGTAACCATCTTCGTCCTTTGTTCGAACTTTCTTCGTGACTTTTCGTTTGACTTTCCGGCGGCCTGGCGCCGATGTTGAAGTTGGCGGTGTCGGTTCCGATTCTGCAGGAGGGGAGGTAGCTGTCGCTTCTGGGGAAGTAGACTGTGCAGTCTGTTTTGGTATCGAAGGTTCAGGTTCTAATTCACGTCAATATGTTGAGAGTTCTATTTGGGGATTTCAAATACTTACCTTCATCGTCGTCGTCTTCCATCATCTGACGCAGTTCCTCCTCTTCCTGCTCCCGCTTTTTCCGTAAAGCCTCCTGTTTAGCTGCTTCGGCTGCCTTTGCTTCTTCATCCTCTGGTTCGTCATCAGGCTCATCATCAACATCCATAAAATCTAGATGCTTGTTAGCTTCGCTCCTCGAATCTAGCTATGGAACCGACTAAAGCGTACCGGGAGGCGGTGTTTCTTCTTTCTCTGGCTTCTTTGCCTTCTTCGGTTGAGCGTTCGAGAAAGAAGACATTAGATCACTCTGTCCACGTTTAAGCGGAACCTTGGACTTCGAGGAAGAGGCAGGTTCAGATGTTTGCGTTTGTTTCGGTGTCTCTTCTTTCTTCGTTTTGGCACTGCCAAAGAAGTCTTTCCTGGGGTCCCTTTTAGTATCTTTGGCTGTTGGTGCCGGAGTCGCTGACGGAGCGGTCGAAGACTGAGCAACTGGTTCCTTCTTAACCGGGACGACGTATGCACTGCTTTTTGTAGATTGAGGAGGTGGCGGTGGCGGCGGTGCGCCTTCACGTCTCTATCGAATATTAGTACTGTCATCTCGTTCAATTGACAACGGATTCTCGTACTTTGACATATTTGTTAAGCGTGGTACCATAAAGCTTTGATTTCTGACTAGGGTCATTTGATGGGAATCTTGAATATAGCTCTGTGCTTGCTTCCGAGACTACTAGTAAATCCTGCAGTTGCTATTAGTCCATATTCTTTCATGGCAGATTCTATAAGCTTCCATACCTTCAAGGGACTAGGTTCTATACTGTATATATGTATTGACGTAACTTCCAGCATTGATTCCTTAACCTCTGTTATCCATAAGCGTTGCCCACGAGATCTTGACATACAGGAGCCTATTGAAACAAACCTTCTAATTGCTCCTCGGCCACCAGAACAACTGACGAAACCTTTACAGCCTCCTCATCATCCGGCTGTGTTGCCTGCGTCGGCTCCGGGAAAGGACTACTTTGCATGATAGTATCATGGTCCTGGTCTGTCTTTGGTACGGCGGGCACCAAAGGTTTCGGAATCCCAGTAACAATATATGTAGCGTGACATGATCCCTTTCGTTTGCGGTTTTCAGATTCGTGGAATGCGGCAAGATATCTAGCTTTGATAGACAGCTATGAGCCCACTCGTCTTCGAGACCGTGGATTAAAGAGTCATTAGAGAGGGAAGCTACTACTCTTTAGCCTTGGTAACGTGAACCTTTAGCTCCCGGCTGAGGAGACGATATGTTATCTCAATGGCTCTGTTGTTAGCTGATTTTCAACGTCATCTGAAGAGTAGAGCTTTAAGCTTACTAGCTTATTATCATTAAGCACTCGCGCCGCGAGAAATGAAGTGTATTCCGTTGACATTGTTGCAAAAAAGGGGAGAGCTGTAGAAGCCCAAAAAGAAGAGTTGTTTCTAGTTCGGAGACGAGAGATGCAGGGCTTGTTAAAGACGTCAACAGTGCGACTTCGCGACTCAGCTTAAGGAAGAGCTTGGGTAGACGCGTTGAGTGGTTTCGCAACAAACATGGTTGTCATTGATAGCAAAATAACACGCAACGACAACACGATCCAAATATGTTGCGAAGCATATTTCGCTTATGTACTTACTTGGGCGTATTTCGATATTTCAGAATATTGGATCCAAACATTATCAATGTTACGGGGATGCTAACTGTACAGCTTGTATTTTGGATGGGATGCCCTCTAGACATAACTACACTATACTCGACTCAAACTAATTAACTAAGCTAAACTTAGCACATAGTTAGCTTCAAATCCAGACAACTGGTTGCTTGTTAAGACCTTGCCCACTTGTACTGCAGTGCAACAAACCCTTCGGTTGGCAGTTATGTGAATAAATAGGTAGTATTTAAAGCTCTCTGCTTAAGTTTATTAAGGAGAGTTGTCTGGTTAACAAGACCAATTTAAAGCCATCAAATCAAGGTAGACATATCCATCATCATTTGAATGCGCATGGATACATTGTCGTCAGCTCCGTCTTTAGCTTTGTCATAGTTATCTTGGATACCCGCCCCCTTTCCGAATTCGTGCTGGATTGAGGGGTTAGCCAAGTCTATTCTAGCTTCGTTCACCTGAATTGGTGTAGTTCATAGGTATTCCTCATATGGGTTGCGATAGGAATCAACTTTGTATTTTGGATAATTCATGGAAGAGATCCCTTGAGCTTTTTGATGCATGAGTCCCACAAAAAAATTTATTTATTTTTTGTGGTGAAGCTGGGTTACGAGACAAGCATGAGTCCCTTGGCTCTAATGAATAAATGCGGTTGTTGAGTGTCCCTTCAATCCACTAATGTGTCTAAGAATTAGATAAAATATTGTTCGGAGCGATGGAGTATATAGAACCGTGGATTGATCCAGAATAATAATCATGTGTGGAGAAGAGGTTTGGTGATGAAGAAAGCCATCGGAGATGAAGACGTCGGATGTTAAACTGCTTCTGAATTATCATCCTTGGCTTGGTATATGAGTCTTCTGGATTGAATACGGATGGTCAATTATTTAGTTCGTCATCAAAAGCTCTTCTGCATGGGCTTGGATGTATATTGATGTTGTTATGTTATACTTCTTTGATATATAATAGGTCTTGATCATACATGCAGCAAAATATTTTGGCGGGAAGCGGTTGATATGTTTGCCATCTGATCTAGAGGTATTTCCGGGATCAAATTTTAGAAGTTGCTCTGTTGCTAGCAAAAGTGGTGATATCATAGATGCTGGTGATGCAAGTTTTTAATGGTTCATGGTTGCTGATTGCATTGCGGCTTGACGATGTTGTCGTTTGGTTGAGGATGATGTGCTTGGAGAGATGCGGCTGGGAGAAAGGTGCGGCTTATATAGTTTTTCCCCTGAGAGGGTTTGTATTAACACTTCCTTACTATCCTCAAGTGAGTGGTGGTTTGTGTGTAGAGTGGTGCTATGACAACTGTAGTATTAAACGTGTGTGCTATATATAATCTCCAAATGATCCCTGAGTTGGTGCCTACCCAGCTTCCTTGCTACAGAAAGGGAAAGACACCGAGAGTAAGTAACTAGACAGCCTAGCTACAGTCCTATACATGGTCCGGTAATCCGACTAAATCTCAGGAGGCAAGGAGATGGGGAAGTTGAGCATTATTTCCTCTGATATTCTTGTCGAGCCACATGGAATCTGGGAAAGAGATATATAGGATTTTTGCTAAACCAATAGAAACTTGGAACATTAGGGTCTGGTATCAGAACCCACTGCACTAGGGCCATTTAAACTGGATTAGATATAGCCGACGGTAAACAAAAGAAAATATTATAATATTTCACGCCGAAAATCTATCAGTATAGTACATATATACAGACCTCTTATCTCGAGGCCCTTGGCTTTAAGACTTGTGTTTGAATCGCGGGCTTACAATACAAGCCATCACCTGAGCTCACGACTTAGTGTTTCCTTCCTCTGTCACGGCGTCAAAGTCAATATCGGTGACTTCTTCCTTTGGTGCACTGAAACCACCAGCGGCCTCGGCTTTCTGCTGCTCCTCCATCGCCGCCTTTAGCCTCTCCCTCGTCTTTGTTGGTTCTAATCTGCCTCTTCTACCATCCTGGGCGACCTCTCGTAGGCTATCTCTGTATTTCTCAATGTTCATGTATAACTCGTGGTCGAACCTGCGAAGAGAGCAAAGGTTAGCATACTGCTTCTTGATCTGTTCCGGGCCTCGCCATAAAGTTCGGAGAGAAATGAGGTAATGTGTCGTACTTGGACAGGTCCTTAGGCTCCTCCGGCCACACGAATGGATCCTTCATCTCAATTGTCATTCGTTTCTCCGCTCTCTTCCTCTTATACCTCCTTGTCTTTCCCTCCATGACCAACTCTACTGCCGCATGCCGTATCGAGGAACGAATACTTAAGGGGTTAATCTTGTAGGCATTTTGAAGATAGTTTCTCAAGTCGAGCTTGTTGAGATTTAGAGGAACAGCGAATTGGGCAAAGTTGGGAGGGAGGCGGGGGGTCCTGATGAGGGCTATGACAAAGTTGGGGCTGTTACAAGCCGAGACTGTTAGTGTACGACCAGTTGAGAAGCATGTTGCAGACTTACAGATAGATATTCTTCATCTTGGCCTATAATACATGTTTTGATGCCCTGGCAGGAATCCAATTGACAGCGGGGCAGGATCCTGCAAAAGGCAGCTGTTGGTAGAGAGCAATATGTGGTGGACAGTCAAAGAGAGTTGTTATTCGATTCGCTAACGGAAAAAAATTTGGAGGAATTTCGACTCGCTAAAGCCATCCGCAGAACCAAACTGTCGGGAACGAATAGAAGAGCGTTGACACCACAAAATTCACTTGGCGGTCGACCGGGCTTGTTATCGATAAACCCCAAGCAGCACGCTCCAATCATAACCGTGGTAGCTACGTAGCTGCAAAGCTAGCTCACCTTTTCTGGTTCCATGTCACACGACACCTTTTTTTCCCCGTTCTCTCGCCCTCCTTCTTTGTTTCCCTCTTCTTCCTAGTAAAACTTTTTGAAGAAGGAGCATTCATCATGGCTTCTCATCAGGTTCCGGTCAAGTTGGTTCCGCCGTTGAACTTCGCCTGCGTATGTAGTCTGTCCTACTCATTGTAGTCCAAGCATTGGCCTTACTAATTTGTAATACGAGAATATTTAGGTCGAGGAGGGCTTGTTTCGCAGTGCAGGACCGTTGACCCTTAATCTACCTTTTATAAATGAATTAAACCTCGATACAGTCGTATGGGTGGGTGAGTATCATGGCCCCTCTCTGCTTCCTTAAACCGAGCTAAATTCGATCTTGGCTTGCCAAACCGTAGCGGGCTAACAGTGCTTCCAATGCCTCCCTTTCTCTGGAATTGCCGTGAGAATTAGCTGCCGAGGACCCTTCGCCAGAATTTGTATCTTTCATGGAACAGAAAGGGATCAGGCTATTAAAGTTTGGCCTTCAGGAAATTACGGCCCAATGGGAGCCCGGAGTGGAGAGGAACATTGTTGGTGCTCTGAAAGTATAGAGTTGACTCGTTCTAGAGCATTGAGGTTATTGCTAATACGAGTTATAGGCGGTCGCAGATAAGGGGAATGGAAGGATACTAGTAACCTGTACCATGGGAAGGCATAGAACTGGGACAGTTATAGGGTGCTTCAGAAGGTTGCAAAAGTAAGCTTCAATGGGTCCCCAACTCGATGGAGGCATATTTCTAATCACAGCCATTCAAACTCTCCAATCACAGTTGGAGCATTGCTTCGTAAGTAAATTCAAAGGGAACACCCTTAAGCGGAAATTTATCCCTAATATTAGAAAAATGAATCTAGGACTTTTGCGGAATACAGACGATTCACAGGCAGTCACAGGTATCGGGTAATTAACGAATTGCATATCGAGACCTTCAACAGGAATTCGGTTGAGTTGCCTGAGACAGACCAACGACAGGTTTGGCTGCAAGATGTTTAGTTGGAAAGAGCTGGAACTCACCACAAACGATTACGGGAGATGGGACGGGAAGGGAAAAAAACACTTGCATGACGGCATCATAGACTTCTGGAGTTTGGAAAAAATGGCGATACTGGAGTTGCTGTTATAGAAAACCCATTGTGAAAAATATATGGATCTCGTACTTGGAAAACCCCATGAAATAGTAGTGTCTTTGAATCTTAATTTTTTGGTGCCAGCTATACATATACAGCACTGTCTCCATGAGCCGCCAATTCTGCCCCGCCATGACCCATGGCAGGTGCCCCTCCGTTGGTTGTGGCAGGCAGCTGCACAAATGCTGGTGTATGCCCGAGAGCAAAATCTTGGCTGTTGTTTTGAACGCGAGGGATTCCGCTTGGGACGCGTAGAGTGGAATTCTTTCTTTCTTGCACCAACGCATTCCTGAAAGCTCCCCAATCTTCTACTTCTTGATAGCTTCATTATCACAATTTCTAGCTCCAGGAGAGCCCATCCTTTATAATCATCATCTCTTGCAGACTGTTTATCGTCCTTTATTGTCAAATTATCAAGTTTTCATCGATACCTAAAATTTATAGTTCACAATGAGTACGGTGATTCATCTGAAAGCTTTGATTTGTTTCGTAACAAAGAGAGCTAACCCTGTCAACATTGCAGGTTACGGTGGATATAACGACTACCAAACAACCACCTACGGCGGTGGAGGTACAGGTTTCCTGGCGGGATCGCAGAGTGCCAGTCAGGCAAGCCCTAGCAAGGTATATTCTATATCCCATTCTTACGATAGACTAAAATGCTAACCCTCATTAGGACCGATCGAAACACACCATCCGCCCAGTTACTATCAAGCAGATTATCGACGCCACCACCCCCCATGATGACACCACTTTCTTCGTCGATAACCACGAAATCCACCAAATCACATTCGTCGCCCAGATTCGCAGCGTCAGCAAAGTGACCACCAACGTCATGTACAAGATGGAAGATGGCACCGGTTCTGTCGAAGTCAGGCAGTTCATACAGGACAACCGTACCACCGGCGAGTTTGATGATGAGGCTAGCAATGAGCCAGAGCATGACCCTGCCCTAGTAGAGGATGCTTACGTCAGGGTTGTGGGAGGTTTGAAACAGTTTAACGGGAAAAGACATGTTGCGATACACCGCATTCGCGCTATTGAGGACTTCAACGAGATTCAGTATCACCTGCTGGATGCTACTGCCATTCATCTATATTATACCCGTGGACCGCCAGGAATACAACAGGGCCAGAATAACGACGCCATTGGCGATACAGCAATGGGAGGAGCAGGCGATACATCTGGTAGTCGGGCTAACCTCCTACCACCGGGTATTTCGCCGAATGCTAGGAAGATTTATGCTATTTTGAAGAGCAGACCCGACTCTAGTGAGGGCATGCATGTTTCTCTCATTGGACAGACGGCCAAGTTGCCACTTGCGGAGACTTATAAGGCGGTCGACGAGTTGCTAACGAATGGTGTTTGTTTTACAACCATGGTGAGTTGTATCCCTTGTTAATTGAATATATCATCGCATTGGATACTAATGGTACTGATTTTTCAGGATGATGAGCATATTGCTTGTATGGATTTTTAATTGGATTATTGGCTTGAGCATTGGGCGGAGGGTTCTGAAAATTTCAGCCAAGAAATAAGCACCCTCTTTCATACTACGAATTAATATCTTTATTTCACTTACAGAGTCATGACTGCCGCTATTATCATTATTGTAAGTAACATTAGTACTAGGTAATAATTGTGCATAAAGGCGTTTGCTGGTAGTTCGGAGGCAATGGAAAGTCAAAAAGACAATACTGAGGATTCTTCTTCCCCCGTTTGTTTGAAATGGTGACAACAGCATGTTACCGGAGTAGTCCTAACCATCGGTCGAGCTGCCTAGTACGCAAAATCGGCTAGTATTTGATGCCTTTTAGTTGCTCGGGTTCTTGTTTCCATCTAGGCCTGTTAATTCCCCGCCTACATGATCCCGCACTCTCAGATATTGCTTTATCCCTCCCTCCTGATTGGAATATAAATATTCTCACCTCCCACTATTTCATCCTCGATTTCTACACTTTTAATCAACTATAACGGCTTTCCGATAACGAAAATACACTACCGAAATATCCAACATTTTTATTTTATGTACAAATTTCAGCTTCTAGAGGAAACAGCCGATAGATTACTAAATCATTTCTACCTACACATAATACATATGAATAAACTCCACACTACAAGATGACACCAGGGACTTATGCGAACGTATGCCGATACACGGGTTGGATGAATAACAACCACATGTAGCTATCCAATAATGGTTAACCGACAAAGGCGCTACCAAGATGATAGCAGAAATACAGATACCTCTATCACACCATTCCGGAGATAATATCAAGACGCAAGTACAAAACTCCCGGAGTATGAGAGAGCAGCCGATTCGGAATCCTTGCATGATAAGAATATCTTGCATCGGGACATGATATTCAGAAAATCTATCTATATCAGCAACATCTACTGCAATTTCGATCTGTTGAGACGTTCAGACTAATCCCTAGAATACAATCCTGAAGTCGATGAGATATGGTGGGGTGGTATATCAGAACCCACCAACCAGGCTGCTATCAAAGGTTGATCGAGCAGCCTGACCGCATCAACCGGCATCCGACAGACGGAGGAATAGCCCTCATCATGACAGGTTTCAACAGGATTTATAACATAATTAAGTCCAAAAGCATGATCGAGGCGTTGACTCTATGGAATACTTTTATTATATCCTCAATCACTGGGTTTTCGCCCCCCGAAATTAATGTCGTACTAGCACCATAATTTCTGACTCATGACGAGAAAGGCAGCATACGAAGCGCCCAAGTATCTCAAATCATATATGTGGTTAGCTATAACATGTTTTTCTCCTTTTCTTTCTTTATGATATCGATGTGATCTCGATATCATTCGACGGCAGACTCCTCTTTCAACTGGATATGAGACAACGGATACTAAGCAAACGGTATATATATGCTCAACAAACTTTGCGAAAACCAAGTTTGGTGAACTACATATATCTATGCTGACGCCATTGAAGCTTTGAATCGCTTCTGGATTATGATCATATCCGATATAATAGTAATACAAAATCTTGATTCATCCCATCTTGATCGAAACTTAGGACCCCGTGGTTAGCTTCAAGCCACAATCCCGCGATTCCTTCGTGATAATACAAAATCCATAACCGAACAAACACCAAATCTACTGCCTCTGGTAAGTAACCTTAACCACCCCACTACCCTCCGGTCCCAGCGCCATCCCCTGTGTATTCTCCTTCGCGCTAATCGCACCAGCCTCATTCTCATACTCCACGAACGCGATTCCTTTCCTTCCAGGTACCAATCTAACTTCCTTGAACCCTTCAAAGCTTCCAAATATACCATTCAATATATCCAACGTAGCATTGTCCGGTAAGTTTTGTAAGAATAGAATCTTGTTTGGCGGGAGGTACTCGTCGGGTATCTGCGGTGCCGCAGGGGCTGCGGTGGATTTGAGACCACCTGGAGCTGCTGTGGCTGCTGTGGCTGCCTTCTTTGCAGGGCGAGAGGTATCGGCGGAGAGGGTGTGAGTAGGTAGAGACTGGGCAGGGCGTTTTAGATGCTTCTGGGCTTCGGCGGCGCGGATGGCTTGTTTTCGCTCTATGGTAATGGTGTTAGTTATCTATATCTTGTAGACACGTAGCTGGGGAGTCCTTGAATTAGCACATACCTTTTTCCGCCAACCGCCTCCTCTTGTGTGCGTCAAACTCTGCTTCACTGCTTTCTGCCTGAACTGTAGCATCGCTCTTTGTCCGCGCGAACTGTAATACCATCGGTTTCTCGAATAGATTGAAGCCCTGGACTTCCTTTATCGCTCGTTCCGCTGAATCCACATTATCGAATACAACGAATGCCTGCCCTCTCGCTCGTAGGTTCTTCTTGGCGACGATTTCTAGGATGTTGCCGTATTGTGAGAAGAGGGTTTCGAGGGTGGCGGTTAGGACGGGGATTTTGACGGTTTCTTCGAGATTTCGGCACTATATTAGGATATATTAAGAATCTGGACTCAGCAGCTAGGGATAGGTGGGGGTGACATACATAAACTCTATAAGTGTCACTTTTGTTAGCTGTGTTCGTTCCAAAAGACTACTTAGTCACAAGGCAACTTACGTGTTATTCCTTGGTTCGGCCATCTTGTGGACCTGATATAGATCGCCCCGGTTTCTTCTGCTCTGTGATTGATGAGTAAGCTCGGTTTAGAGCTGTAACGTAAGCATGCGGGGTTCGTTGAAGTAGAACTCTGGGGTATTCCGAGAAGGATGATGAGGTCAAGTTGGGTGGGAAGTCGCGACGTCAAAAGCTCGCGGATGTTGCACGCGCGCCAAGAAATTTAACAAGAAGCTCCCCAAATTTTTCTTTTTAGTCTTGTTTAATTTTTGCGACCGAAAAATTTCTGCGACAAGACTTATTTCTCCAAACCAACCGAGATACAATTTCACGATGGCACCAAGCCGGTCGGCGAGAGCTGCCTCTCCAGTCGCAAGTGAAGCCGACTTTGATATAACTTCGGCATTAACAAACGGTTCAAATATTTCCTTTGAAGACGACGATTTCGGTTTCGCAGAACCACCCAAGAAACGCTTAAAATCCCAAAAGACTCTCGATGCGGGTTCCATCCTTGATCTCGACAAGCCTTCTGATGGCGAAGGCTCAGACGGCAATTCTTCCGACGATGATAAATTTATTAAATCGCAATTGGTTTCAGCCAATCGAAAAACGTCAAACATCAAATCCAAGTCGATAAAGAAGTCTGGTGGTTTTCAGTCTATGGGTCTCAATGCTACTCTACTGAAGGCGATCCAGAGGAAAGGGTTCTCAGTACCAACACCTATCCAGCGAAAGACAATCCCGCTACTGCTCGAAGGCCAAGATGTAGTCGGTATGGCGAGAACAGGATCCGGAAAGACGGCAGCTTTCGTCGTGCCGATGATTGAGAAACTCAAGGTCCATTCCGCAAAGGTCGGAGCTAGAGGCCTAATTCTCTCACCGTCTCGTGAACTCGCCTTGCAGACTCTCAAGGTAGTTAAGGATCTTTCTCGAGGAACCGACCTAAAACCTATCCTCCTAGTTGGAGGGGATAGTCTGGAGGACCAATTCTCGATGATGACAACAAATCCTGATATTATCATCGCTACGCCGGGTCGTTTCTTGCATTTACAAGTGGAGATGGAGCTGGATTTGGGTAGCATGCAATATGTGGTATTCGATGAGGCGGATAGGTTGTTCGAGATGGGCTTCGCTGCTCAATTGGGAGAGATTCTGCATGCTTTACCGGCTAGTCGACAGACAACTTTGTTCTCGGCGACATTACCAAAGAGCTTGGTGGAGTTTGCGAAAGCAGGGTTGCATGAACCGTCACTAGTGAGACTAGATGCGGACTCAAAGATCTCAACCGAATTAGAAAGTGCGTTTTTCACGATTAAGACTGAGGAGAAAGAAGGCGCCCTCCTACACATATTGCAAGACCTAATAAAGGTCCCTGTGTCTTCTTCACAGAGCAACAAAGAGCAAGCGGCTGAGGGAGAAGGTAAGAAGAAACGAAAACGATTTACAAATCTGCCGAAGAATGAGTTGTCCAGCGAGCATTCTACGATCATCTTTGCAAGCACGAAGCATCACGTTGAATATATCTCGAATCTGCTTATTACATTTGGCTACGCTGTGTCCTATGTATACGGTTCCCTGGATCAAGTCGCTCGGCGGAATCAAGTCGATAAATTCAGGTCCGGAGAAGCACAAATATTAGTTGTGACGGATGTCGCAGCAAGAGGTATTGATATACCGATGCTGTCGAATGTTATCAATTATGACTTCCCACCACAACCTAAGGTTTTCGTACATCGTGTTGGTCGAACCGCAAGAGCAGGTAGGAGGGGATGGTCATACAGTCTCGTCAGATTGGAGGATATGCCTTACCTGCTGGATCTGCAATTATTCTTGGGACGGAAGCTGATTACGGATGGCTCATCGGAGATTGCGAAAGGGAAGAGGAAAGAAGATTTTGATTTTGCAAACGATATTATTGTCGGAGCTTTCAAGCGAGATGCGTTGGAGAGGTGCACTGAGGCAGTGGCAACAATACTCGACGAGAATCACGACTTAGACTCAATGAAGGCAGTGGCCGGAAGAGGCGAGAAGTTATACCAGAAGACGAAGGTTGCAGCTAGTACCGAGAGCGTCAAACGTTCAAAAGAGATTGTGGGAGGGAGAGATTGGATGAGTGTTAATCCGATATTTGCGGATGAAGTCGACACTCTGGAGCTTGAGAAAGCAAATATGTTGAAGCGACTGGCGAACTATCGGCCCCAGGAGACAGTTTTTGAGATCGGGCAGCGGGGGGTTAGTAGGAGTGAAGGGGCGAGTGTGATGAAGGCTAGGCGCGAGAAGATTAAGATTAAGCCTAAAACACAGGACGAAGTAGAGACTTTGAATCTTCCAACATCGAAACCGAGAGATTTGGGTGATAGCGAGGACGAGGAAATGGGCAATGCCTGGGAAGACATGGACGACGAAGATCTGCCTGATCCTTCAACAATCGAAGTTGATATGTCTTCTGCCGACGAAGAAGAGTTAGAGACAGTCTTCAAAACAAAGCCATCGAAGAAATCTAAGACAAAGTCGAAATCATTCCAGGATCCAGAGCATTTCATGTCATACACCCCATCCATCTCCCTAGCAGAAGACCGCGGCTACAGCATCACAAACTCTTTCGCCGAAGCAGCTCGTTCTGCTACGATGGACCTAGTCAACGATGATGGTACAGCCTTTGGCGAGCCGAGCAAAGTCAACCGAGGTCTACGTTGGGATGCGAAAACTAAGAAATTTGTCAACCGTAGGAACGACGACGACGGTTCTCGCGGTGGACCCAAGATGATCCGCGGAGAGTCGGGTCAGAAGATTGCGGCGAGCTTCAAGAGTGGGAGATTCGAGGACTGGAAGAAGGCGAATAAGCTGGCTCGTCTACCCAAGGTTGGAGAGATGGAGAATACGATCGGTGGTGGGATGGCTAGCAAAGCTGGGTTTAGTGGCGTGGGCGGGAAGATTGGAGGGAGGATGTTTCATAAGAAGGTTATGGCACCTAAGGCAGCGGACAAGGCGAGAGATGACTACCATGTTCGGAAGAAGAGGATGGAGGAGGCGAAGGCTAAAGGACTTCATGGGAAGGGCTACGGGAAGAAGGTTGGTAGTGAGGTTAAGAGTAATGTGCAGATCGTGAAGGATAGGAGATTAAAAGAGAAGAGGAGGGAGAAAAATGCTAGACCAAGCAGGAAAGGCAAAGGAAGAAGGTGAGGTGTATCATTAGTATTTGTATCATAAACTTTTGATTATCTACATTAGAACCTTATAGAAGTACCCGTGGACAATTGACTATCTGAGCCACCATCTTAGTACCCCGGCTCTAATATAGCAATCGAAGAATATAGATTTTGGATGCAGGTTAGTGGCGTAATATGTTAGGATACCACTAGATCTCCAAGGAGCGAATGGAATGAATTCTTGAGTTCGCGCTGCATCGTATCACGAATATCCTCCTGGGTTGGGCTCCATGTGGTATTGTAACACAGCAACGCATTATTGTAATATGTGCCACGTCGGATCCGGACAGCAGACATGCGATTTTGGCGTCACGAAAGATGAATACGAGGTCTTTTTGGAGAGTCTTACTGAGAAACCACCAAATCATTAGGTGTATTGTATGATAGAAGATAGCCCCTACGGTTTGAATGCATATCAATGATTGGAGAAAATTGACAAGTTCCGACGGCTAGATCGGAACCCGATCTAGCTTACCCTGCGGCTTTGTTTAGGGTTGCATTCTCGGGGAGCTTTTGGAGCCGACGACTGGCTTATATTTATTTCTATCAACCGAATGGGAGAGAATCTCGCCTATACAAACTCAAATATTTTCGATGTTCTATATTTATCCCCAGCTTAGGCGCCAGCACCCTGCGTGGTATTTGTCTGAGGACAACACAAACTGTCCTACCATATTGGGGTGCTCGTAAACATAAGCGCCGTGCCGTCCAAATGTAGGGGATGGCCTTGAAACGGGGCTGTGAACCCGAAACAAGGGCAGACAGGCTGACCGTGTGGCAGCTTACACACAGCAAAGCAGCCGTCCAGTATGTGGGAGTACTTATACAAGCCAGATCCTCTTAAGGATTGCATCTGGCAATGAGTCTTTAAATTATATACCAAACTCTGAGCACTATTAGATTTATAACTTTTTTTGACTTTACGGCCGGCGCTAGCGACAGAAATGCTTATTATTTTACCTTAACTTTAGTTTCTTTTCAGCGGGTTCGGTCGTGCTAAATATTAGAGGTGTAGGATTGCTACCGCTTCTGAGCTTGAGGGGTTGCCGCGATGGCCGAGGCAGTGGGTCTCACAGCTAGCTGTCTGCAGCTAGTAGAAGTGGCACTAAAAACTACGAAAGCTATAAACGACTTTGCAAAAGCCATAAAACGAGCACCTCAAAGGGTAGAAGGGTTTAATAAGGATGTCGAGCGAGCGAATCAACTGCTCAAACTGGTTAAAACCAACCTCAAGAAGGCCGAAGATGAGGGTTACGATGTTGAGAGGATAGCCAATGAAATGGAACGTACCCTGGAAAAGTTCAATAAGGATATGGAAATTATGGAAAAGGAGGTTAAGAAAGTATATCAGAATTCAAAGGGGTGGAGGGCGAAGTTCCGGGTTGGGATAAGAGGAGAGAGCGACTGGAATGCAATCGAGAAAACGCTGAACGACAACTATCAGAAGATAAATACACTAAGCACAACGCTATCAAAGTAAGTTCCCAATTTCTCAATGCGATCCAATAAGATTAGCTAGCTCAAAGGTGGGGATCGGTCGCCCCGAGGATGAGCTTAATCCTTGGGCGGCACAGTGAAAAGCTCCCGTCTACAAACAGACGCTAACTACTTTACCCAACACCAACCCCAACAGCGCTACTACCGTGGAAAATGGGAAACTTATTAAAGGGGTTGGACGTTGTGTCCAAGCGGTTTCTTTTCAGATTGACCGTAACGTTTCTGCTCCGTTGCGAGATCTTGGGAACGACGTTCAAGACGTTCGGGATACCGGCGACAAGACGCTTTGGCTATTACAGCAAAATATAAATCTTCAAGCGATTCATATGAAGCAATCTCTTGCGCTCGAAGATAGAATTGTCACAAGTCACAGCCAGACTATTTCGCGATTAGACTCTATCGACCAACGACAGGCAGTAAACAACACGGATATTTCGAAAATCGAACAGGGTTACGTTAAGCTAGCCGGAAGAGTACAAGGAATGGAAGAAGCATTAAAGAACAAGGAGATAGAAGAAGGCGTGGTTAGAGCACAGGCACAAGCTGTGATGGCGGATCTTATCGCATTGCAGAGCTTAGAAAAGCATCCAACAAATACCTCGATCCCTAGGACTAGGAACGAGAGGATTAAGTTGGAGCAACAAAAAAGGGCACTATTAGGTGCCCTTAGACGAATCCAGAAACTAGCAGAGGGCAGCCCCACAAAGATTTTGAAAAATGAAGAGGCGGGCGACTACCTAAGTGACATTCAGCAATTATTGAATGTGCTCCTAGACGAAGAGAGTGGAGAGAACGGATTAAGAGACGAGCTATCGGAGCTTACCAGCCAGTTGCTTGCCTCATCAAAGGCGCCGGTATACGTACAGGCAGCACCAGATCGGAAGATAACGAAGTATATGACCAAAGCAGAGGCCCGTAACCAGCATGGTCCTACGCCATCTACACCTTACGATTTGGAGAAAGGCGAAATCTTAAAGGAAGCGACTGTGGAAACCGGCAAGGTATTCTTGTTTTCACAGAAAGAAAAGGTGACAGAATTGGACTCTGACGGGGATGAGGAAGAGGTAGAGGTCACCAGAACGACGGTGGAATTCAGACCTAATCTCTGGCAAGGGGAATCGAAACCAGGTTGGAGTTTAGTTACATCTAGGTCTAGCGGGACCTATGGAACAAGTTTTGTTCCGCCGCTCATTCGAGTATACAACCGGAGGTTCGACGAGTACAGCGGGAACGAAAACAATCCATTCATGCTTGCGACTAAAGGGAACCTGGAAGGCTTACAGCGTTTGTTGTCCGCTGGCCAGCTGTCAATTTATGACTGCAACCACCATGGTTCGAGCCTATTGCATGTGAGTCTTGAGCACCCGGTCCAAATTCTATTCGTTCAAACCGTTGCCGCAAGGTGTACTAACATAAAGACATTTGCTCGATCGATTATTGAAGATGGCGGTATTAGGATTCGATGATTTTAAAGTCAAGGATTATGTTAAAAAGTCTCTAGCGATCTGCGAGTTTCTTCTCACACAAGGGTTAGATGCCAATATATTGGACGATAAGGGAAGGTAAATAGACAGCCGATCCTTCAGCCGGGATAGAATTGGGCGCAGTGAACTTACTCATTGTTCTCTGGGATCTATTAGAAATCCATTAGCAATGTTTTGCAGCTGGAAGTTCGATAAAATGAGCGGGACCGCCGAAATCAACTCGGTCATACTAGCATTCAAGAAAGTTTTGGATTCTGCGCTTGCTAAGACTTGGTCACCATTCCGTTCGGAGAGTGCTCTTTCCGGAATGATACGCGGACTTTCCAGCGGTATTCCATTAGTAAGTACTATTTCTCAAATTTATCAATTCCGAAACAGATGTGAAGCTTCCACTGCATCCCGGCGCAAAATTGCTAATCTCATTGGCCATCTCGAAACTAGTTCTTCGAAATACTCCTATCGAAGATAGAGGATACTGAATTCGATATGAACAACTATCACGGTGGCTATAACGCTGTAATCCCAGACATAATAAGCCGCCCAAATGCTCTTCTGAATCCTAGAATTTGCGAAATCGCGAAGGAGCATGGAGCCGACGTCGATGCTCAAACGTGGGAGACCGGCGAATCCGGGCTCCACCTTACCCTAATACAATTGCAACTCGGTATGAAAGATCTCGAAGATATAGAAGATCGTTTCAGAATTCGAGACGAAGAAAAATGGATTGACTTCCGGAACTATGCGCAACGCGAAGTGGCGCTCAAGATAGACATGCTTCTTGGACTAGGAGCAAACATCTATGCAACAGATAACTTGGAGCTCAAATTCAATGGGAGGAACATCAACCGGTCCGTTACAAGAGCCATGTATATTTGGGAACTTCAGAGCACATGGTGGGATAAACTAGCTAGCCACGGGTATTCTAAAACAGACGTTCTAGAGGGAGAATCTCAAGCACTTGGGATTAACTGCGCAGAATATGAAGCATTCCTCGACAGTTTACCATTAGAGGGCATAGCCAAGAGGAAATCGATTTTTGAAAGGTGTGCGAATCAACTGGAACAGAAGAAACTGGAAGCAGTGATACTTCAAAACCGGAGACGAGTGGTAGAGATACTAGAGGAAGAGGAAGTGACGAACAACGTGAGGAGAGAGGCTGCCCCAGAAAAAAGCATTTCCGGGGGTAGCCTTATCCCCATCATTAATATGGAGCAAGAGGTAGCGATTTTTGAAGCCGACGCAATAATTGTTTAACTTTTGAGATTGCTTCCATGTTTTGATGATTTCACCTGTTATTTTGGCGTTTACGGAAAGATTATTCTTGGATTAAGATAAAGACAGTCAGAGTATTCATAAAATTATACGAAAAGATATTAGATGCATAGTATTCAATTCTATTAATTTGCAGTCTCAAAATCATAGGCTATTGTTGCGGATTCTGAACCTAGGTCATATACGAAGTACGAAGTATGTACTGTACGCACTTCTTTGACTTGGAATATTCCAGAAAAACAGAGCTATTATTGTGTTATGTGTTGCTTTTTGGAAGGCTGCTTGGTGGTCCTGGACGAATGACACAACTATTGCTGCTCTTCATCACCATCATCATCCGCATCGCTATTCCAATCCTCCAGTTTAGGCTCCCAACACCGAATACCACCACTTCTTACCATGGGTAAGCCTCTATCAATAGTACGCCATTTCGCTCATTTACTAACCTCTCCTTGATAGGTTCCGTCCTGCTTCCACATCTCAACAGCGGCTGGCATGTCGACCAAGCCATTATGTCCGAGGACGAGCGTCTCGTTGTCATCCGATTCGGTACCGATGCTAGCAAGGCTTGCATGAAGATGGATGAGATTCTTTACAGTAAGTTCCCACACACTCTCTCTCCTTTGAAGCAATATCTCTCTTTCATCGTTTAGTATCATGTTAAACACGTAACAGTTCCGCCAACACCATTCTCTCCACCATAGAGGTCGCCGAAAAGGTCAAAAGCTTTGCCGTCATCTACGTTTGCGATACTGAGCTCGTACCCGACTTCAACAAGATGTACGAATTGTACGACGAGGTTACAGTCATGTTCTTCTACCGGAATAAGCATATGATGTGTGACTTTGGGACGGGTAACAATAACAAGTTAAATTGGGTGCTAGAGGATAAGCAGGAATTGATCGATATTGTAAGTCCGCTGGAAGCTTGACCCGTGAGGTGGCTCTGATGCTAACTTGTGCTGCTTGATTAGATTGAGACGATCTATAAAGGCGCTCGAAAAGGTCGCGGTTTGGTCATCAGCCCGAAGGATTACAGTACCCGTTACCGATATTAGATAGGATGACATATGAGGATTGATTTTACCAATGTGATTATATATATGGATGGGTCGTGCTGAGAAAGAATGAATGTCAAAGATATCTGGTGTTCTGGGAGTTTGTTTGCTAAGATTTACCACCAGTAGTGAACGAAATTGGAAAAAATTATGCACCTGTCAATTTCAAATGAACGTTTTACCTTACCTCCGCCCAGATTCCCCGTTATTCCTCGTTATTGAAAAGCATAACGAAGTTTGAATACTAGATAACATTAGATCCGTGCCTGTGATATTTAGAACTAAGCACGGTTTATCGACTGGGCGCCCAAAACATCATTCCATTGCTCTAGGTTTCTGAAGGCGGCAACTGGGCTGCATGCAGCCTGGATTTTGTTGGCATGCCAGTAACTCTAGCTAGGATTTCTGTTAGTCCTTCGCAACTACGCCGCGCGCAGTCTTATGACGAAGGTGGTGTTCCACACCTTGTTTTTTTGGTTTTGCAAAGCCAGCGGCGTACTCCAGGCGCGAAGTGGTCATGCTGCAAACACACACAATGATTTAACTTCACGTCGCCGAAGAAGCATCTAAAGCTAATCATCATGATCTCAATCAAGAATTTGGACACTACTAAAGCCCCTTCAAAGGCAAATGTTCTCCCATGTCGCATAAAATACACTGGTCCTGCATCATCTTCACGGTATCTATGGAACCCGATAACCACATCTGACAGTTCAACGGAGACAGACGCGCCCGCGAAGCCTGAACAGCACATAGCTTACTTTCGCGGTCGGAAGCTAGCAGGGACAAAATTAGTACTTCCAGAAGGGTATTCTGGTACGTATTATTCTGGATATTCGCCATCACTACGTTCGAAAGCTAATATACGCTGTTACAGGCCATATTATAACCACTCCCTCAGCCGGCTTACCTACATCCAACCAAAAACGCGAATTGCTCTACCAAGATGACGACCAAGAAATTGATTTAGAAGAAATAGAGACTAGCGAGTGGGTTGCTGAATCTCCATTCTCGGAAATTATGGTTTGGGGTCACGAGGTTGTTGTAGATGACGCACAGGATGGAATCGTGAAGGGCGTAGGAGAATGGATAACCATGGCTGGAGCGGTAAGCACATCGAAATTTTGCTAGTTTTGAGATGTTACTGTGACCAAGTATTCAAGGCTAATTCTGAGACTTACGTAGTTGAACGGATATTCTACGGGTTGAAGATCGTGTCTTTCTGCGGCGTAGCTCCACGGCACAGAAACACCCATAATTCATGTATTCTATATGAATTTCTTGCTTCAAAGCGCTTAGAATTGGCTTGGTGAAACAAAATTTATGACATTCTCAAGCCTTTCCCTTCATATGTTCCTCATATCGTTGGTTACTGTGCCACAGACATTAGGTGGCTATATTTACTGTCTTGCCCCGGCCAGCCTACCGCTAGATCATCTTTAGAATAATTTCTTTTATATGCACTTTACCGTTTTCTTTAGATACCAGCCATGGGTAGGTTGATATTTTGGGGAGTTAACTCGAGGTGTTATTGGCATGCCACTAATAAAGAATACAGGTTCCGCGTTCCTCCCGCATCTGCATAGCGGATGGCATGTCGACAGGGCCATAGATTCCGAAGATGAAAAGCTGGTCGTAATACGCTTTGGGCAGAGTAATGGGGATGGCCGCGAAACATGCATGGCCCAGGATGAAGTTCTCTACAGCAAGTCGATCTCACTACTTAGCAACTAACTAATCAAACGAAACTAACCTCGAACAATGACTAGAAACCCAGGAGCTGGTAGCCAAGTATGCAGTCATATACCTCTGCGACGTCGAAGAAGTTCCGGATTTCAACGCCATGTACGAGCTGTACGATCCATGCGCAATCATGTTTTTCTATCGCAATAAACACATGCAATGCGATTTCGGGACAGGAAACAACAATAAGATCAACTGGCTGCTAGAGGATAAACAGGAAATGATTGATATCGTATGCGTCTGGCCTTAACTCCTTGTTTGCCATTTACCGCGAAAGAATAAAATCCGAAAAGAAGAGGGAAACTAACGTGTAATACAGATAGAAACCGTATACAAAGGTGCGAGGAAAGGGCGAGGTTTGGTTGTCAGTCCGAAGGATTACTCTACCCGGCATCGGTACTAGTCTAGTCGCGGAGAAATGAAGCAAGATACGAGGGAAACGTCGTCTATTGCATATCTACCAATATCATTTAACTGCGAATACCCTTTGCATGTGCTATACTTGAATTCTTTGGGTCTCGTCTGCTTTCCGAGCGAGAATCCGCGACAACGCCATTGTGTTGCACTTTGCCGACGTGATATGTTATGGTGGCCGAACCGACCCGACCCTGCCAAGAAGCAAGCTCCTGTAAATAACTTTAAAGCTACCCGCCAACAGGGAAAAAAGAGCTAGTTTTAGCCAGCATGTTTTGTGGCCGTTATGGTGGGGGCTACTGCAGAATGTGGTGCACAGTGTCAGCCGGCTGTGAGGCACCGATGAGGGATGGGCTGCCGAACCTGCCGACATGTGGTCTGCTCGGCCTGCAGCCACCGTCCTTTAAAACTTAGCTTAGCTACTCTGTCTTTAATTTTCAAACCACATCTTCAAAGCTAATCCTTAAGCTTCCTCTTGATTTTAGTTTTTTCCTTGTAGCTGCTTTTCTTGTAGATTATATAGATGCGCCCGATCGCTCTTCGCTCTTTAGTTTTATAGTGGTCCTTTTTCTTCACAGTGGCATAACCCATCAATCCAACCCGTCGTTAGTGACTAAGCCGCCCATCTGCTATCGTCATTGCATCCCTAACAGCGCCCTGACGTTACGCGCACCAGCTGCCAACAACGGAAGCGAACCGCTCCTATTCACCAAGAGCTTCTATACACCATGTCACTCACTAATGGCGTATCCACGGAAGACCTGCCTGCGGTCTGCCGACGAATAAATGCAAAGCTCACCGCATTCCTTGCAAAGCCGGCGACCACCGAACGCTTAAGATCGGTGCAACAGCAAACAAAAATAGCATTGATGGTTATTGCTAAAGCAGTGGAGGTTTATGGGTAATGCATACCTAACCCCGGGTGTAACTTAATAGCCCTAGCTAATATATATCTACGAATTTACAGCCTGGATCATATCGCCATATCCTTCAATGGCGGAAAGGACTGCTTAGTCATGCTCATCCTCCTCCTAGCCGTCCTTGACGAATACTTCACCCACACTTCAGAAGAGAAATCCGTCGCATTTACAGCCGAATCGACATACCCAAAGACCTCACCATCCTTGGTAACCGCCTCCACGCCACCAACCCTCCTAACCCCGGCACCCAACACTCCAACCAGCGAAAACATTCCTCCTCTCTCCAACTCGACTTCCACGTCCGCACCCCCTTCGAATTACAAGATCCAAACGGTCTACGTCCACTCCTCTCACCCGTTCGCCGAGGTCGACAGCTTTGTCGCTAAATGCGTCAAGGAGTATCATTTAAACCTCCTCCGGTTCGATGAATCGGCGGGGATGAAGACAGCGTTCAAGGTTTATCTGAATCAGAATAGTAATATCAAGACGATCTTTGTGGGGACGAGGAGGACGGATCCGCATGGTGGGTTGTTGAAGCATTTTGATATGACGGATGGAGGGTGGCCGTCGTTTATGAGGTGTCATCCGGTGATCGATTGGCATTATACCGAGATTTGGGGGGTTGGTCTACATTCTGCCTGATTGTTCTGAGTGGTTAGCGGAGGGAGAGTCGCTAATTTATAATCATGGAGGTTTAGTTTTTGAGAGAGCTCGATATTCCGTATTGCCCGCTGTACGATCTGGGATATACAAGTCTTGGAGGAACGACGGATACGCATCCGAATCCCGCGCTGCAGAGGAGTTTGGAAGGAGAAGTTCCGGATGATGCATCGGAGACGGTGGAGAGACGGCGAAGCTTGAGCGTTTGCTTTAGGCCGGCTTATGAGCTGGAGGCGGATGCCGAGGAGAGGCTAGGTAGGGATTAGAAATCGATGGTTTGTAGAAGTTGATAGGTTTAGCGTGGAGTGTACTAGTCTATAGCTTATAACGGAGTGCACCAGAGGAGGGCCTCGGGCGGTTTCTTTGCATTTCTTCCCCATTCGCGATTTGCTCTTTTTCATTCATTAAAGGCTTCAGGTATAATTATAGAGTAGCGAGCTAGAGTTTCTGGGTTTTCAACAGCAAATTCCTTTTTGCGGATAATCATGGCTGCCAGAGTTTTATTTAACCAGGCATAGACGTTTGAGTATATTTGTACCATCCATGTACCAATATCACAGCATATATAAGTATAGAACTATGTCTTATAGGGCCTCATTTCGGTGGTACAACGGAAAGGCGGGTCAAATACATCTAGAACACGCAGAGAAGAACGCAGAATGCTTGGAACCTCACACTTGTTGATCTATGGATCCGGTGGACCCATTCTTTTAGCTTTTGGGTCAGACCTTTTGACACTTGGTTGACACTAGCGTCGACTCCATTCGCCACGTGCAAAGAAAGCTAAAAACCTCAACAAGACACTCGACATTGTTTTTCCAAGATCGCACCATTCTCGATCCCGAGCCAAAAAGATCTGCTTTGAAACCCTTTGGACCCATGTACCATGCGAGAGAACTTTCATTAATGTCGGTGTTATCAACATCTTGGGCAGGTACAACTGTCGAACGGGATCTTGGAACCTTCCCTTCAGAAAATCGCGGGAAGGAAAAGAATCCTTGTCATAATATCGGACATACCCACGTCCAGTTGCATGCACCAGTTTGGAAAACCCCAACTGTAGTTGCGGTTCGGGTACGCAGAAGGATGCAACCCCCAAATAAACATGGCCGACGGCCAACCAGCCAGCTACTTATCCAATGGACGGATATCTCGGGTCCGTGTTGTTGCATGGAAGGCGGGCTAGGATGCTCGAAGCAGTATACAGACCGCCGCCTGTCAAGCGGCTGATTCGAACTTTCTTTGACCGAAAGAAAAATATTTGGGGGGTGGCATGTTAAGTGGTAGAACCTTGGAACCCGTCCCGACTGGCTGGGTTTCTTGCTTCCCCTCCCCTGATCCCCTGTCCGTTCTTTCCTGTTCCTGAATGGGAACGCGTGCTGTGGTTTAATTGCACAGACCAGGGTTGGTCACTCTGGAAAAAGCGGCAACTGCGAATTGAAATCTTTGCTGGTTGAAAAGATTATGACAGCGGGCAGGTGGGGAAGATGTTCTTACTGGGTTTATCGCGATTACAGAATTGATGTCAGACGGCACTTACTTGTTTTTGTTCTTGGTTTGTGATTTTGATTGCAGTTGCTGACACGAAGACGTTGCCTTTGGACGGTAATCTGCGAAGGGTTCTAGGGCGTGGGGAGGCTAATTGGGTTGAGATACGTTTTTCCAACGTCCTCACCGTTCAAAAGAAATATGGAAAGCCGGTGAGAATAAATACCAGGTTTATCAAAATAAAAGGTTCGTCTTGGCTTTTTCAGTTTTTGGCGATTTGGGGCTTCTTTCTGGCAAATATCATGTCTAGTCGCCGTTCTTGAGGATATCCAGGCACTGGTGTTTAGGCCCTGGTCGAAAGTTAATGAAGAGATTGGGAGGTGGTAAATAACAGCAGCGAGGAGTTGAGGAATAAGAAAATGTTAACCGAGAGGGGTAAGCACGGATTTTGCTGCTCCTGTTTCTGTTCCTGGTCAATTGGGGGCAGATCCACAGTCTCTCCAGATAATCAATGTCCAACAGTGATTGCCCGAGAAAATGACGGAGAGAAAAGCGACATGTCTGTCAATGAGAAAGTGTAGAGGAGGGGAATTAATCTGTAGATATCTGTTAAATGAAGGTATAACGTCCTACATGCTATTATTATCTGTATAGCTTCTCTTTTAATTGTTTAAATTTCCTTTTTGCTGTCAAAGATTTCATGCGAGAGGCTAGAATTCCCCTCAGCCTTTTACGCAGTTGGGAAGCTTGGAGGAGAAACCTATCGCATCCCCTCTCCTTTGCTTTTCTCCTTCTCACCAATCGTGCAAATATGCAGCGTCGGAACTAAGCCAGCGGCGCCTATCCTGTCATCATATGATATCGCTCGTTTCGCTAGGAGATATCTGAGACAAATGGGTCCAAGAGAGAGACATACATGTATACTCAGGTACCATAGATGCCGCTGGATTTGCTTATTTGGTGAGAGGACAATGTAATCATTTCTCATTATGAGGAGTAAGGGGGTGGACGCTTAGGTTTGCTTGAATCCAGAGGAGGAATATAGTACGGTTCAATCGTGTCTGGAACCCTGATAAGCATTACACACTCTCTTACATCCAACAGATATGGCGAAATACCTTCAGCTGGAATGTATCTTCCGTCAGGAACTCAGAAATCTTTCGATGGCAAATTCAAAAATTAAAGCAAATGGTAAATGTTGTTAGTTGCAGCGTGCAGCGACCTGAGACGTAGTGTAACTCCGTTCAGTATCCTGCCATTCCGCTTCGATATGATATGCAATAGAAGCAGATAATGCAAGCTCATGGGTATCTGCAGAAGCCAGGAGGGGGTGGGCAAGAGCAAGAAAAAGCGACCTGGGCATACCTGCCTGCATGCAGCTGGCTGTTTTTTTTTTCTCCCAACCGTTATTTTGGGCTTACTGTCGAAATTTCGCAAGACCCGCACCCCTGTTCTCTTTGCGCTGGGCTGGCTCGTGGCTTGAGGTAAAGCGACGGTGGTAATAAATTGTACCTGGAATGCTTTCTTTTCTTACATGCTACACAGCACGATAGGGTATACTGATAGTGAATTTTTACCCGGCCGAAAAAAGGAAAAGCATGAAGAGCGTCAGCATTTGGCAACGGTTTTGAGTGGGTGGTTTTCTACCTCTTCTTCTTATGTAAATTTCAGGGACATGTACCTGTCGATATATTCTTTTTTCTTATAGGAATCCGGAGAGAAAATTTTTTTTAATTATGCAGTATACTGCTAGTATCTGTCAATGATGATGGTAGTGAGGCTATGAAGTCAGGGCAACATAGAACACAATATCTCTGAGAGCGAAAATATTCAGAACTTCTTCTCGCTTCCCAACTTGTTCTTTAATTCTCTTTCGATGCGTTCACGAACGATACAACCCTAGATTGGATACCTGTTTTTTTTTCTTCTCTGCCTAGTCGCGGAGAATTAAATGGCATCCCTTTAAAAAAAGGATTTGCACAAGCTAATTCGTATTCATCAACCTTGCGTGCTCTCGCACTCGTTCCCATTAGCCGTTTCTGGCGGGCTTTACTCTCGACCGAGCCCTCTCTCAGACCTTCCTCAGTTCTCTGCTTCGATCCGGCACTGATCAGCACCCAAATTCAAAGGCTCGACAACACCCTTACCTCTTTCCAACTCGACTGCCCAGCTTCTCGTCATTCAGAAGCAAAGATCAAGAGGACAATTCATATTATATAGGAGGAGAAAGATTAGACTGTCTACGAGAAGGCAGCAACTTAATCAGTTAATCCCCTCGCGTGAGTACCGATCTTACAACGAGGAGTTGTCTTTTTAATTTTCCCCTATGATTGCTCTCTTTCGGAAATAAGTCGAATTTAATCGACATTATTGATATCTCGGTGCATGTTCTTTTTCCAACAAAGCAGGAGGAGATAGCCAACCGACAAAACGCCTTCTTATAGAAAGCGGCGTCTCTTGGCTGAAATTCTTGTCATTTTCTCCTCGCACTGCATATGCATATCCAAACCTCATGGTTTAACAGGTTTCTGAGATTCTCCTCGGTGTTCTTTTGTTTTTCTCCTTTTCTCCTCTCTTTGGTCCCGAATATTATGCATAGTTTTCGATATCGAGATATCTCCCATCCCTCTATTTGTTGTGGTTCTCCGTCCTTTCCTTGCATTCTCCCCTTCGATTGCGACTGCGATAGTTCCGTTCGCTTGCAGCAGCTGTGATTCCAGAAGCGTCAGCAAACAAATGTCCTAATTTGCCTAACTCCTCTCCAAGAATAGTCAACGCGATATTTCGAACTCAGCTGGCCGACTGCTGTAACCATTTGGCCTGGTCCTATCGCATCAGCATTCTTCGTTAAACTATATACATATATACATGTGAGTCTACCAAAGTCGCAGGTTCTCGAAAGTGCGTTGTGTCGAAGTTGGGAGCTGTCGCTCCGACCGCTTTTGGGGTGTTCCATGATTTCCATTACAAGAAAGAAACCAGGGGGGGGTGTCTGTCCACCTAAAAACGGTGTCCAGCTTGCAACATCTTCCACCGTCAAATGTACCAACAGCAACTAACGTAAAAATATTCATGATAGTTGCAGAATTTACAAATTTGAGACCTCAACTTTTTCTACGCTCCTTTACATCCCAATTCACCGGTAATCACCGGCTGCAGTACCAATAATTATATTCGGGTATGTTTAACATCTGCGACATATGCGAGCACTTTGGGAAATCTATCCTGGGATGGTCGGCTAATAGCAATGCAGCTCTGGATCGAACAACAAACACTCTTTTCGCACAACCGGGGCTTTCCCGAGCTCTCGGGGTGGCACCTATTTTGATATAAAAATGTCTTCAGGGTATGTGAAGCATTATCTACTCTTGATTATTTCCCTGACAATTCAGACGCTCTTGCGTGGAGTTTATTTCTGATAAAAAGGCCAACTAACCGTGTCGCAACACCACAGTACATTAAGAGATCTAGGCAGAGCAGTCTCGTCGGCTGTTACGGCTACACCCCCTCCTTATCCACTTCCCCAAGATCTCGTTAGTACGATACAGGCCTACTTGGATCGTCATGTTGGCGACGACGAGAGCGACGTGCAGCGTCTTAATGACGAGCTGCTTACCATTCACTCGTCAAAGGTTCAAGGGCACAAAGATCGGCAACTCACGTTCATTGCGATCCTCAGGGAACTCAAGCCAGCTTTGCGCGGGAGGGAACGTTTGATGGTCTGGTGGGAATGCCTCCTATCTCCGACGATGCAAAATCTGGAAAGCACTAAGAGCTCGATTACGGATGCTCGTCAGTTGGTTTTGAGCATGCTTATCTTTGATGAGGATGATGATATTCATGGCGACTTGAAGGAGGTTTCGCAAATATTTACCGATCTCTTGTTCGACAAGTTCGTCAACACGACTACAACAAATCCGATGGACGTCGTGGAGAATCTTCAGAATGGCGAGGAAGAGAGATTCATGCGCTCCAATGTCGAAGAGATTCTTCTACAGTTTGGAAGGAGGAAACCAAAGGCTTTCTTGCTTGCTGCGGACAACTTTTTGGTCAACAAGGATTCACGACTTCAGATTCTAGGACTTTTGTGCAGTTTTGTCAAGCTGCAAGGTCCTCATCTATATCAAATCTTGGAGACACCTGTTCTGGATCATTTGCTTTTGTGTCTTCAAATCGATACATCAACGACTGTGGTTTCTTTGGCTTTGACGACGCTAATAATGTTTATGCCGCACATTCCAAACGCCTTGGCCGCCTACCTTCCTCGGCTTTTCGCTATATATGCCCGACTCCTCTGCTGGGATCATCTTGGCCTTCGGACAGAGAAGCCGGAAACCTTCTTAGAAGATTCAACATCAGAAACTCTTTCTTTCAAGAGCAACGAATGGCAAAAATGTGAATCTTCGTTCCCAACCGCCACATCGACCCCTCCCGATGTCAGCGAATTCTTTACTTTCCTTTATGGAATGTACCCCCTTAATTTGATGGGATTCCTTAAGGAGCCGTATAGGGTTCTGGATAGAGAACAAATTCGAGGGTTTGAAGATGTGGAGTTTGATGATCATCTTATCCGGCAACGAAGCGAGCCCTATCGCCAACGCCACATTCTTCATGGCAATTTCTTCACCCTTACCGAGGAGAAAGAACTTACCGATAAGGCTAGATGGATGAAATCCGAACCGGCGGATGTCGTTGCGCAATGTGTTGGGCTTATTGTGCCAAATGCGTATGCGTACGAAGAGCCATCAAATCACTCAGACATCCCAGGAGCTTTGGTTCCTACGGAGGAAATTCCCGTTGAGAGCTTGCTCGGTGAAGGCTCGCAGCGCGATACCTCAGAAGATGAAGGTATCGGTTTGCATGGAGATAATCACCTCAGAGTTAGGCCATCAACAAATGGGCGATCTTCCAAAGGTAGCACTCCCGGAGTCAAACCGGTTGACCCACAGAGTCTCGATAGCCCGACTCTTCCTCCAGCTGGTCCCCTTCCACCACTTCCGTTCAGTGAGGAGCGCCTCCAGGATATGATGCAACTTCATGGTACCTTGAACAGCGGCAAGGTCAATGGTTCCAGCACCTCGCTAGCCGGCGCCTTTGCCGCCCATGACCCTGCATCTCCCCGTTTGAGGGCCTACGTTCAGTCTCTGAGCATGGATAATAGAATTCAATCCCCTGCTATGAAGCCTGCTCCAACTGACGCCCATGGGATGATTGCGTATCTCCAACGTGAGAACATTCTGTTGAAAAATGACCTCAATTTTGAACGTTACCTTAAGCAGCAGCATTTAATGCACATTGGGTCTCTTCAGCGAAAACACATTAAAGATGCTTCGATCGAGGCAGAGACTAATAATCTACTCCACACGAATAAGATTCTGAAGCGTAAGATTGAGGAAGCCGGCAAGGCGTACCAAAAACTCAGAGAGGAGGGGACCAAGACTAAGCTGGACGCGAGAAAGTGGGAAGCAGAGCTTAATAATAGGATTCAAAAGCTCCGAGAAGAAAAGAAGGTCTGGAAGGAGGAGGAAGAGACTGTCAAAGCAGCCCTTGCGAATGCTCGCTCTGAAGCCGCGCAACTAAGAAAACTTGTTGTCGAGTCGGAAGCTAAGGAATTGCAATCTCGTCAACGAATGCAGGCGATTGAACAGGGCTTGACTGAACTCGAGACCTTGAAAGCTCAGAACGAGCAGTTGCAACGCAAGCTACAGGAATTCAAATACACCGAAGAGAGTATTGAGGTCTACAAGGAGATCGAGAAGGCTGCTAATGCTCAGGTTGATAAGATCAAATTGAGACTCAAAGCTCGCGAAGCAGAGCGTGAAAAGATGAAGCGGTAGGTTGACTTCCAATCACAGTTGATCGCTTCCCACTGCTGACAGTTAGATAGTGCATATGAGGAGCGAATAGGAGAGCTGCAAACAAGACTGAGCAACGTCCAGAATGATCGTGCACAAAACCCGTCACCCCCAATGCAGGCAATGATAGACTCTGCCCTCCACGCGAATGCCTCTCACCTAGCCTCGATGAAGAAAGCTTACAATCAATTGCTCATGAAGTTTACTGAACTCGAGATCAAGTACATTGAACTCCAAGCCTCGAACGAGCTGGATAAACTCCCGCATTCCAGAACGGGAATGCCTCAATCTTCGGTCTATCATGACCCTAACACCCCCATTCTCCATCTTGAGACTGAACCGCTGTCTTCGTATCCACCTCGCGATAACCGCATGATTGATAGAGATTTCAGCGGTCAAAAGCACATAATGGAACTAAATAGTCCAAAGGCCATTCGCCAGTACCAGCAAGATTATCCAATTGCCAGCCCATCCCAGCCTCGACACCAGGATCCTTATACCTCACCTCCATCTTCCGCATATGTTTCTCCAAACCTGTCTCAGTTCCCCGTCCCTCAACAAGTTGATCGTCGCCCATCACCGGTCCACCGACAACTCCAGAATATTCAGACTACGGCTCCTTATAGCCCAGGGATGTCGTCTTCTCAAGGTGATATGAGTCCTGAAGTCTATTCCCCTCCAGCAAGTCACCTCCAGAGACCTTCTTTCGCCCCATCGTCATCTGCTGGGCCCGATGATACAATCTCCTTGAGCAACAGCTTTACTTCTACTGGTAGTGGCAAGGAGAAGAGAGCTAAGATTAAACCCCAATCGGAGATCCGAGTTCGTGGACGTGGTACGTATAAGGTTCGAACATTTTATTTTCTGATTAATGTGCTAATGGTAGTATAGGTGGCGTCCAAAACATTGGAAAGAAAGAGAAGGACAAAGAAAAGGAAAAGGAGAAGAAAGAGAAGAAGTCTGGCAAGCTCACCGCAGGGTTCAGGGGATTCGGTTCCTAGGCAGGACTGAGACGTCCCCAGTGACTCCGTTCGACATTTGCTAAATACTTCCTTTCCAACCTTATCTTTCAATATTGTGCTCCATTTTCATATGATTACTTTTTTTTTCCAGATCAACGACAACCACTTATTAGCTATTTCCTTTGTTTTTACTTTTAGTCGGTCTGGGATATGTGCTTGGGCAACTGGGAATTCTGCTTTTTCTTTCCATAAAAACTGCAAAATCAGCGAGGCGCAACATGTTGATGATAAGGTGCATTAAACAGCAACAAAAGCAGTGAAGCCGCTCATGTCTCTACATTTCCTTTTTACTTCCTCTATTGCTTTTTTTATACTCTTTTCCACTTCGGTTAGGGCGTGAGTGTATTTCTTTCATATTCCATCGGGCGATACGAGTGCATGGAAACAAAGGATGTAAGGACACTCGTATGGTATTTTTCAATGATAGAAAATGGTCTCCTCGCTCAGCTCTACATATGCATATATTTCTTCTCTTTTTTCCGAATGATTTACAGTTGTGTCGGCTCATGTTTTTCTTTTATTTTCTTCGCCACACCTGCTTAATATTCACTATGCCGTTCACTAGCGACCAGTATTCCTTTCCCTTGTTCTTTCTTCCCTCTGATTGGAGTTTGTCTCTTTAAATTTTACTACATGAGTTTATATCTTTATGGTACTATTTACTTATGGATGTCTATATATGCGCGTCGTAGTGGGGCTTAGGCGCTTCTGAGTAAACAATGATACTTATCATAAGTCTTCCATATATACTAGGTCCATATATACTAGGCCTAGAACTGCTGAAGTAGTCAGGTTTATTCTCGGGTAACAAGCTAGGCACATTCCGTTTGCAAATTCATTCTCCTTACTGCCCCCTCTATGCCTATTTTGCCGAAGCATCATAGTCCGTTTTCACCCTGACCCCATAAGTACAGATTCGTGAAGAGGTATGTTGCCATAGTTATCCGCCGGCTTCTAATCCTCGAACACCCACCCTTCGGCCTTCCACCATATCGACTCCCATATCTCACCAATCCACCACTCGACTCCAAACCTGTTCCGCTCTTGAAGCTTCTGTTTCACCAAGTTGGGAGATTTCCGTATGGAGTCGAGGTATTCCTCGTACTCTCCGAGGCTTACTCCGAGATCATCAGCTTCCTTCTCCAGTACTTCTTGTTGGGAGTATCCCTTTTCGTTGAGAGCTTTCCACCAAAGGCCGTCCATTCCGCGCGTGTACGCAGCTCTTGTAACTGACCGATTGATATTCCGACCTTCAAAGAATAATGGAAATCGGTCTATGGCGTAAATGTCTGCCCCAAGCGATATCAGGCTTTTGAGCCCTCCCAGGATGCGATCCTCCCACAGATTTTTTCTGTACCATTCGCTCCAGGTGCTAATCCGAGAATAGGACCATAGAAAGATATGAAGCCCATTCTCATGAGTTAACAACCTCCGAGCATTAATGTCTGCCCCATGTGCCACCGCCATCTCGAATATTCCCGGCTCAACACCCCTAGGGCAATTTGCTATTTCCGGTATTATGGAGCCACAGGAGTGGTTGTAGTTGTTGATGTCGAATTCGCTTTGGGAGAGCACATTGAGGAATATTCCGAAAGACTTGAAAATGATTTTAGGTTAGAGACCCTGGTAGACAATTGGAGCGGCCTGAGCTCGGGTTGGGCTGACCTCTAGATTTCCTCGGGATAGCTCCATGATCAAATCACCAACTACCTGTTCAGTTAAACAACTGACGGTTTTAGAGAAGGCATGTTCCAACAATTTCCTCTTGACAGGAGGACACTCGAAACCCACTATCCCGATGCTGGTTTCACTCTCACTCATGTCATTACTTCTTAGTAATTGAGTGGTATTTCTATGCGGAAATGCAACAGTTATTCGAAATTCACCAGTTTCCGTAATCCCTAGACTTAGAAATGTATTATTCAGATTTAACACTTACCTTCCATCGTCTCCAGGAATATTGGGATCTAAACCTTCTTCTATAAGAAATTCGCAAATCGCAATGTTCCCCGGCGAGCCGCCCCTCGAATCCTTGATGAAGGCGACTGCTTCCTGTCGTTTGAGATATAGAGAAACAGAATTCTAGTTACTATCCCGCTCCAAAACAAGGGGTTCTGCGAAGGAGACAATATCCCACCAAAGTAGAGGGAATATCTCAACAAAGAGATGTGACGTCTTGAAACGCTTTACTAATGACGGACATATGAAACTGGGGAAATAACACTCTAGACTTACATATAGCAAGCTGTTTCCGTTGAGGTTGCAGTCAAAAAGCGTCGCTTTTCCACTAGTTAGCACGCGTTTTAGCCCAGCTAAATCTCCTTTTCGAACTAATCTGAAAGGATTATCAGCAAAACTATCGTCGGAATCACCCCTTCGGTGATAAATACGTATCAGCGGCGGAACAGAGCTAGCGCCGGCGCTCGCGATAGACGTGGCTACCGAAAACATGAACGCAATCTTGACGTCCTCCTCTTGAACATCTGGCCTAAACTCTATGAGAGCCCTGGTCTTCTCTGCTTCTTCTTCTTCTCCGACTTCTTTCGTCCATCTCTTCTCTTTCCTCAATGATATCACTAGCATCCCACCTTCGACTGGTTCTTTTTTCACAATTTCATTTCTCTCAATCCTCTGCGCATCGAAAGATCTGAGCATGCGGTCACTACTGACTTCTGCTTTCCGCAACAACTTTGAAATTCTCATATCCGGCGCTTTTTGTACATACAGCGGTATCTTCGAGGACCCTAAGAGTTGAGCGGTAAGTTCAACTAGTTCGTCTTGAAATTCACCGTCGCCCCCCCTGACAAAAATGTCGAGAATTTGTTGAATATCATTCAAACTATCCTCTGCTTCGTCGGCTTTCAATATTTTGGAAGGGGAATCGTTCTCCGCTAGCTTTTGGATCCTTCGAATTGCTGCAGACAAAGCTTTTTTTTGGTTTTCTAACCTCACCCTTTCGTCTCGGGTCCTTAAACTTGAAGTGGATGGCTTTGACCCTGGTCCTCTTGTTATTTGTAGCGATTTGAGGCCTTCAAGAATTGCCTTGGACTGGGTAGCGATGTCCATAGCAGCTACTCCTTGGCCCCCTAGGTCGTCCGCTAACTTTTGCACCAGACCTGCCACGTTGTCGTATTTAACTCCAAGGTCGGAAATACTCTTCATTGTCTCTTCTTGGTTCAGGTTTATGGTGTCGCAGGTATTTTGAATCACCTGGAGGCTTTGCGTCGTTGAAGATTGATTGTCAATCACGTTGTCGTGGAGCTCCGTAATACGGTTTGTAGCCACTTCGTGAAGCTCTTCACTCCGTTGCATGTACCTTGTTTGGAGGGCCATCGATTCCCTTAGCAAGATTACGCTCGTTTCCCCTATATGCTGGGCGTTCTGGACACCTGTTTGGACGGCGTGTATGGGTGCAGAGACAGTCTGGTCGATTTGGATAGAAACATCTTGAACCAGGCTTTTAACCTTGGTAATCCGCTTGCCATTTTCGAGGCCCAAGACACTAGATGATGGGATTTCTAATAAGTAATTGGTTGCTTCACTTGTCCTGCAGGGGTGGTTACTTTGATAACTGCCCCGAAGCAACGGTCAGCATCCTATAATTTCGGCTCATTCTGTCTTCAATCTGCTCCCAATCCTTATCTCCTTTAATTCCGATCTTGAATATCGATCTCCATCCCTTGGAGTTTTCATAGGCCTTTGCAACTTCGTCCGACATTATCTTCAGCTCATCGTTGAATTTTTGAATAGCGTCCTTGACTAGGTTTAACGTGGGGTCTATAGCCGTATATTCTACCTGCGATTCTCTGAGAAGTTCTGTAATATCATTGAGTATAGCGAGTGCTTGCCGAAGGTCATTCCGGAATATTTGCGCCTTTTTGGGTGCCGATTTTATCGCTTTTACGAAATTGTATGTTGCGGAGCCGGTCTTTATGGCGACTTCTGCGAGCTGCAGACAAGCTGCCGTTAGCCCTACTGCTTCAGCCATTTTGCGGTATTGGGAGTCTCGTGCAATTAGGATACGAGTAGAACTAGATTCAAGGAATAGGCGAAGAAGGTCGTCTACAGCTGGTTAGATGTAGGAAGACGGAAAGAAAGGGAGAGAAGGCTTTTGGCCTCACCACCTGAATACTGGGGGGTTTAGAGTTATATAGCCTCCTTCAGTCTCGTGAAGGATCACATCACAAATTTAATCCCTGTGCTACCTGAAAAACGAGGAGGCACACGCCTCACTATACAGGTATAGCTGCAGGTGAGTGGCGAGGCCCACCATTGTAAAATTGTGTTGGCGTTCGTAAATACCACAAAGCTGGACTGTCGATGAGACCTCGAGAACTATGGCCATCGTTCTAAGTTCAGCAGTTGCTCGTTAATAGTAACGACTGCTAGTCCTGTCGTAAATTTCTGATGCCATAGGATAGGTTTTATATCCATAAACGATCCATCCGGACTCGCGATTTATCCGACCGCGTGATTAGCAGACTTAGTATCCTACAATTTCTTCATCCTAAATCTTCGCCTCTAGAAATATGTACAGCCGAGCTCCTGTGTAGAAAATATATACAACTGTTAAAGGCATCTCAGATCGCTTATACCTATAATATATCATACACCTTCAATCACCCCGAACTCAGGCAACTTCTCTCCTAGGCAGCCTCCGCCCTCGCCCTATCACTCGGCCTCAACCTCCTCAACTGTGAAATCGCTGGATGCTGCCTTGTATCCATTGCCTTAGTCGGCATATCCATCCTGACCGTCTTTCCTCTCTTCGGATCCTCTCTAAAATTCCTTCGCAGCACTACATCATTCTTCTCTTCCGTTCGCATGCCGAGATCAATCTTTTCCTCTACCATGGTTTTCAACTCCCGTGTGATATCGTCGCCAGTGAGAGTATGTCGGAAACGTTGACTAGGGAATAGTTAGCCTATAGTTTCGAGACGAGAAGGTAATTAGTAGCAAGAGGGGGAACGCACGCAACCCAGGCATACAACATGATAACTGTATGCAGTTCTTCTAGCCTCTTGATACCTAACGCTGCCTTCTCTTCAACAATCTCTAGCGCTTCAATGTCGATTATATCTTTCGGGAAGTCTAGCAGGGTACTCTGTTTACCCATAGCAATTCTCTTTGCAAATTCTACAAATGCGTTTACGCATGATTGAATATTCAACTTTACAGGTGCAAGTGACAAGTTGATCTTCTCAATATCGGAAAGTCCCTCGACGGGTGCAAGAAGCTTGGCAACCTCGATCATTGGCCCGATATTAGAGAACGTAAAAAGGTCGGAAACATGAGCTTGTGAGGCTATCCTTTCGAGGATACCATGGAAGGGGGTATCGGAGGGGAAGAGGGCGCAGTAGTTTTCTAAGACTGTGTTGCGGGGAAGAATCACAGCCTGTTCGATTTCTGGTGGGTCTGTGGCCATATTTGACTTTAGAAGATCCAAATCGCGGGCGACAAAGGTTGTAACAAATCCAGTCTTGGAGTCAATTGGTGGGCCGGTTGTGGTTCGAGGTTCTGGTGAAGGTTGAGACGTGGCTCCTGAGACGGACGGCCATTGTGAAGGGGGAGGTGCTGGGGTTGCTTGCTTCTTGGTATCATCGCTAGCTGAGCGGTAACGACCAGCACGCCCGGCAATTTGGCGCGTGAGAGGAATTGGAATGACGATATTGTTCTTGCCGTCAAACTTGTACATTGTACTAAAGACAACTCGTTTGATACTCCTGCGGGGACGGTTAGTAGATATATCTGCGGTAAGATTTGATCTAGGCTTACAAATTAAGACCGAGACCGACAGCGTCCGATGCAACTAGCACATCGTAATCGGTCTCGGGGTCATTGAAGTATTTGGCCTGAAGGGCTCTAGTCTCAGCGGGCAGAGCTCCGTAGACGATGGCACATTTTAGACCTGTTATCGATTCGATGAACCGCTTCAGTGTATGAATATCCTTTCTGGAAAAGCCGACCACACAATCTCCCTTTTCGATTTTCGTAAAATCCCCGCCCAATGACTGGTTCATAACTTCCAGCTTGCCCAATCGCTGGTAGCGATGTATTATCAGCTCCTCACCGCAGAGATCAGCCAACTTCTGCACGATGGCAGTAGCTCGATCTTCGCCACACAAATGTATCTCCTTAGCCATGACACCAAGGACTGCGTGAGTCCATGCCCATCCACGCTCCGAGTCGGAGAGCATTTGGATCTCGTCGATAACTGCAACTTCGAAAGGGTGTTCCACAGCTGCCATCTCCACGGTTGAGGAAACAAGCTTCACATTCTCATCAGGGTGCATCCTTCTCTCCTCGCCGGTGACCAAGTTGCAAGGTATCCCCTTTCCGTTTAGCCTCAGGTAGACCTCGTGTGCCAGTAACCGTAAAGGGCCACAATATATACCATTTCTAGACTCTTCCAATCTTTTCAATGCGTTGTAAGTCTTTCCACTATTCGTAGGTCCAACGTGTAGGTGCCACGTCCTCTTCATTGTCCTTGTTTTTGGGAACCATTCTGCTGGATGCGAAAAGTTTGCTAGATTCCTCTGAGCACTGACACAGTGGCCGGCATCATACTTCTTCATAATAAAAGTATCCATCAGTGCCACGTCAAGAGCTGTCATTCCGCCTTGGTCGTACATCTTCCGGAACATTTCTATATCCTTCATAGCGGATATAATCTCCTCTGACGTATCCATCCTTGGAACGCCATCAAGGCCTACGGCGAGGCGGATGGCTTCAACATACTCACCGAATAGCTTTTTGAATCTTTGAGGATCCTGTGCGCGCATTGTCCGTGCCTCCGTGCTCCAGACCAGTGAACTCATTTTCTCGTCGAAGGAGTTCTTGAAGACGGCACCCAGCCGTTCCTTTAGCAAGTTTATCGACCATGGTCGTTCCTCCTTTGGCTCGACTATGATTGGAGTGCGGTTGCTAAGGAAGAGAGGCTGAGAGAAGCCGAAATCGCCACGTGAAGGTGGAGGACGGCCGCCCTTTGGTTGTCCACGGAGCTTACTTCGGGTATGGGAGAACGGCCGGATGTAAGTTGTGTTTACAGCGGGTTTCAGGCGACATAGAAGGCAAATTGGTGGCCTCTGCGGACGAGGCGCTATGGCAGATGCCACCCGTCGCATCGTGAAGTTAATTGAAAGAGAGCTGAGTCGTTGCGACTACTCGGATTCCATCTTTGCTGTCTACTCTCAAGTTGATTGTTAGCATCGATGGAGAGGAAAGGTGGTCAGGCTGTAGACTTAACGAAACTTACCAATTCTACAGCAATAGGAGATATCTGCTATAGCTATATAAGTGGAATGTAATGAGTGGTCAAATTTAACACGATATCCTTTTTTTTGGTTATATTTTATATTCCTTTGGTATAGCTAGTGCCCGCCGTTATCGATAGTAGACTGAGGTCAAGAATGTCGCAAAATATTTTTTTTTGGATA
>LDUD01000089.1:1026982-1049945 GCA_012184295.1 Dactylella cylindrospora
GTGTTGCAGTACGGAGAGCGCCAAGACGTCGAAACAAGCTTCAATTGCAAGTGCGAGCTGAAGGCGAAAGAACAGAACTTGTAGCTCGGCTGCATGGTACTACTAGTGTTAGAGGCCTGCCTGCCTGTCTGTCTGTCTGTCGGTCGGACTTACTATTCTGCTTTCGGCCCCGGGTTGGCTAGCTAGCCGTTTCCTCTTTCTCGAATAAGAAGTGCTAAACGCCGCTGTTAGTTTGCATTTGGGAGGGTGTGCATCTGATTTCCTTCTGGCCCAGCGGGTACAGCAGATGCGGCGGTGAGATAAGCTGGGCTGGCTGGCTGGCTGGCTGTAACTGTTGCTGCTGCTGTCCTTCTCCTGACACCTTTCAACTATCCCAACCTCCCAGACGCATACAAAAAAAAAAGGATCCTACTTGCTTTCCTCTTAATATTTCGAAAACCTATTTCCACCTCAGGGGCGAAGCATATTCCGATAATCTAAATTCTATCAACTATCCCGAACCTTGGACCGACGGAAACCATCTTGTGGTACGGCTAGCTGAGGTATTTTAAGAAGCACAACCAACGTCATTTGGACAAACAGGGGGCTCGCTATTGTTCCATTGTTCTCTCGCATACAATCATTATATTGGCGACATCTTTCGTTTACCTTCCCGTCACGCTTCGACCAAGTACCTATCCTTTCTTCGGGCGTCTGATACTCTGCGAAAAGTATAATCTTCCATACGATCGGTATATAAGTCGAAGGCTGCGGCCAACTTGGCAGGATGAGTACCTCATCACTCATCAAGCTTCAACGTGAAGGTACACACCCGAGCAAAGCTAGTTCCACGCCTTTTCTGAAACTCGGTAGCTAACATATAGTATATAATAGCTATATTGGATGTTGTCAGGAAAACATATCCCGAAGGACAGGTTAGATGGGACGAAACTTATCAGCCGAACCGTGGGGGGCAAATCCGCTAACGGTACTTGCTAGTGGAGGTATTTTGTCGCGGATACCGAAGCATTAACATTAATCGACAAGGTCTTAAAGAGAGATGACATTCTTCATCAAAATATTGCCGGTACGCTACTATACTTATACTTCTTGTGATGCAATATGGGAGCTGACATTTAAGTCAGGTGTTGAGGAAATACAACAGAAACGAACCCCTAAATCCGACATGGAGGCAGTTTACCTTCTCACACCGAAACCTTATGTCCTCGACTGCTTAGTATCTGAGTTTAAACGGCCAAAACCACGTTATATGGGTGGCCATCTTGTGTGGACTTCGAGTAAGTTGAAGTGCCCGTTTTAACGGTCGACTCGGGTCTAATAGGGAGTGCAAATAGGTCTGCCGGACTCCATGAGACAACATTTAGTGCGGCAAGTGCAGGAGAGTGGGAATAGGAACTGGATTCTCAGCGAACGGATACTTCCGATAAACTTCCATCCAGCGGAAAGCCATGTCTTCACTTTCCAGGACCCCAAGTCGTTCTTCCCTCTATACCACCCTCGGTGCGACAATCTCGCGCAACGTGAATTTTCGGAGACCGCTAAGAGGGTATGACATCCACATGTTTAGCAGCTTACGGGCGAGAAACTAAACTTTGCGAATAGATCGTCGGAGTATGCGTCGCACTCGAGGAATTCCCCGTTATACGGTACTTCATGTCTCCCCATCTCAACCACCGAGCCCGCCAGCTTCCTCAGATGATCGCATTCGCCGTACAACGGGAATTAGAGCTCTACCAACAGTACATGGAATCGCAAGGTTTACTATGGCCACCAGAGGACAAGTCTCGACCCCGTGGTATACTTTTCGTTGTTGATCGAAGCTTGGACCCGACTGCCCCGCTGCTACACGAGTTCACATATCAAGCCATGGCGCACGACTTGCTTCCGATCAAGGATGAAGACGGGAAACTCACTTACACACCGAAAAACCCGACACCCGAGTCTAAGCCATACGAACTTAACGAAGAGGATAAAGTGTGGACAAAAGTACGACATTTGCATATGACAGAGGCTACTAAGCTCGTCATGGCGGACCTGGAGAAGTTTGTAAAAGAGAATCCAAATTTTGAGAACGTGCAGAATGCAAATACGGTTTTCGCCATCAAGACCATGTTGGCTACATTGCCGCAATTCACGGAGACAAAGGATGCCTACGAGCTACACACGACAATGGCCCAGGATTGCATGGATATATTCGGCGAAAGCAAGCTCGCGGACACAGCAGATTTGGAGCAGGTAGGATCGAACTGGGGGAGACGAGCACGTTCCGAAAGCTAATGCTTGCTATAGAATCTAGCGACCGGTCTGGATGCAAACAACGATAAAGCAAAGGGCCTAACTGAGCAATTAGTGAAGTTGCTAGACAGTCCGACTACTTTGTAAGTCAACTACTGGCTGAACTATATTGCTCAAGACTAACATTTTGTAGACGAGGGAATGACCGAATTCGCCTCATTATCCTTTATCTCCTCTGGAGGGACGGCTTAGTCGGCCCGGATATCGAAAAACTCTGCCGACACGCTAAAATACCTCCGCACGTCAAACAGGCCCTCTACAACCTTGACTTAATAGGTGTCAGGATAGTAAAACGCCTAAAAGAGCCGAATCGACCTGGGTACAAGAACCCGATCGCAAAGGGAACCCCGGTACCGGAAGGGATGGAGTTATCGAGATATGTACCCGCAGTGAAGACAATGCTGGAGGACCATGTTAAGGGAACATTGGACACAGAGATGTTCCCATTCGCAGATCAGTCAGAAGAAGCCGCTCATGCTGGAGCTACAACCGCAACATCATTAAGGACGGCGAAACCGACATGGACAAAGCAAAGACTTTCGACGATCGAACCGCGGCAGAGGATTATTGTGTTTGTTGCGGGTGGTGCGACGTATTCTGAGGCTAGGAGCTGTTATGAAATCTCAAAAGCGAGCGTTAGAGATGTGTACCTGGGGTCTTCGCACATTATTACGCCGGATAGCTGGCTGGAGCAGCTGAGCTATGCAAGAGAGGATAGGAGCCGATTGAACTTGGAGGCAGACCTGCCACCTGAGATGAGGCCGAAGGCGCCTGCGCATCTCTTCGAGCCTGATGTGGTTGCCAAGCCGCCACCACAACCGAATGCAGCAGCCGGATCTTCTGGAAAGGTACCTCAAGCCAAACTGGTGCAGAAGCCAGGACAGAATGGACGGCCGATGGCCCAGACCATGAATAGCGGAGGCAGCCAGGGCTCATTCAATACGCAGTTGAGCTCTGTATCTTCTCATAATAGTTCGCACACCGGGGAGAAGAAGGAGAAGAAGAGACATAAGTTCTTAGGGTTGAAATAATGGAGGCTATCCCGAGTAATATTTTCTTGTAATTGATGTGCATTTTGGCGGTGAACTGATGAATTCTGTATTCTAGCTATTCAGTTGGGATAGGAAGGTAGTATAGAAAACCATCTCGTTAATATCTTACTAGTATATATAAGTACCCATTTAAACAATCATCTGGAAGGTTCGAGTTGAAGAACATTGGGACTTTAATCCTAAACTATTAAAGACTAGTAATGCCAAGTCAACTGCTGAGAACTGAAATGTGTGTAATTCGTTGATTGTTGATATATCGGTTTTTCTTGCAACTATAAAAGCATACCCTCATTCCTACTGCTATTTCCTTCTTTCCTTCTCTTCTACTATAGCGGCTCCACCAACCTTCAAAATTACACATTATCGCAAAACATAATATCATATAATTACTAGTACCTAAATTTCCAGGATAATATCGCTAAAGCTGTCGTCCACATCGAGCATGCAAATCATGGGTAATCTTTCGCGTCCAAGCCATAACGCATGGGACCGGACATTCAAAGAAAGGCCTAGTATTCAAAAGAAACGATGTGATACAGCTTTCAGCGGTCCAAAATTCAACATTCGTCTATTATTTCAACCAGTCTAAGATCGCTTTCAATACCCGTCAAGGATTCATACAAAGATAAATACCGTTGGGTCCTGATCCGCCTGATCCTCCTGATGCAATAACTTCATCTACTTTGGTCACAAATTTGATGACCTCTTATGATTAATAGCCACGACTAGCAATATAAGTATCTCTGATACATGCAACAGGTTATAACATTTGGGGGAGGCGCTCAGCAGCAGCAAAGAGACATGGTATTCACGATCCTACTATACGATACAATTCCTCCGAATACTAAGTCTATCATGCAACTATCGGAAAACAATACAAACCAGATATCAACGAGCTAAGAAACCATGTGATGCTGTTCCTATGTCCGCAATTTCGATTCTATATTCGCCACCAGAAATTTGCTTAGGCAATCTATGTTGATAACAGCATCTTGGAATGGTATACCGAAAACTATCCGACCATTATGGGCTAACTACCTGAGGCTGTCATCGCGGTCTTCTATCCTAAATATTACTCTATATCGACGGCATGATCTAGAATGATTCGAGGCTTACGTCGCCCTGGAAGTACAAATGTGAGAGCCGGTTCAACAGGAGATTATTAGTCTATGATGTTTGAAAACCAGAACAAAACCATTAGATCCAAATCTCGGCCACGAGTTCCCATGATATTCATACATCTGCAATTGCTACCTTTGCCTTTGGTAACTCTATGGGACTGACTGGTACTATGAATACTTAATTAAACCCTATGAGAAGGAAATAGACCACAGAGATGCTTGAAAATAACAAAATTTTCAACACTTGGATTGCTCTGCGTATGCAGAGCAACTTTCGGTAGGGATTCCAACCAAATGCAACCTTTGATGGACTAGCTGGGCTTCGACGCACGATGTGAATCGATAGGTTCAGATATATAACATCTTAAGAGAAGCAAACAAATCATCTTTCCTCCATGGCTTAGATCAGGAAATATACAGTCTCAAATGATACCCTTTCTCGACGTCAGGATGGTTTGATTTGAGATTGCACTATTTTCTGATATTGTTTGATCGGACTAGAATTTGACCTGGCCTCATACTTAACATTTCCAGCTCGCCTGGACATTTTACTCCATGTTGCGTTGACAAGCAGCTCGTTGCCCAGTCGGGATTACGGCCACCGGGATATGCGGGGATGGCTCCGGGGTCTCGGGGATACCCCTCTCCCGGGATCATGCCGGCACCGCTCATCTTTCTATCTCCGACTCACCGAAAGGATTTTTTTGGTCCTCCCTCCTCCTCAAGCTTCTAGCTTCACCACCTACACTCACCTTCCTTAGCAATCCGTATTTTGAAATACTCTAGCATAATGGAAACGGTCACCCAACTCCGTACCGTCCTCTGCGACGAATCTGCAAACCTAGCCCTACGATTCCGGGCACTCTTCTCTCTCAAACACCTTGGCGTCAACGGCGACCTTACCGCGATTGATGCCATAGCCGCTGCTTTCTCTTCGGAATCGGCTCTGCTAAAACACGAACTCGCATACTGCCTCGGCCAGACGAAGAATCCATATGCGATAAAACCATTGCAGGAGCGACTCGAAGATTTAAATGAAGCTGCGATTTGTCGACACGAGTCTGCTGAAGCTTTGGCCGCAATCGGACGGGCTGATAGCTTACCTTTGCTGAAGAAGTACTTGAACGATCCCGAGGTGGCAGTAAGAGAGACTTGTGAACTAGCAGTGGCAAAGCTGGAGTATGACATCTCCGGAACTGCTCAGAATGAAGACTTGCAAGAGAGGTACTCTCATTACCCTTCCAACTTTCTTCTGATCGCCAGCTAATAGACTTTCTAGCGCCTTCGCATCCATCGACCCCGCCCCACCTCTCCCCTCCTCCGTAACCTCCATCCCTGACCTCCAAAAAACCCTCAACGACCAAACCCTCACCCTCTTCCACCGCTACCGCGCCATGTTTCGCCTCCGCGACATCGGCACCCCACCCGCCATCGACGCCCTCGCCACCGGCTTCTCCGACCCATCTGCCCTCTTCCGTCACGAAGTCGCCTTTATCTTTGGACAAATGTCTGACCCCCACTCCAAGGACGCTCTGCTAAAGGTTTTGGCGGATACGAACGAGGATGGGATGGTTAGACACGAAGCGGCGGAGGCGTTGGGGAGTATAGGGTTACCGGAGATTGATGAGGAGTTGAAAAAGTACGTGAATGATCCGGAGAGGTTGGTGAGGGATAGTGCGATTGTGGCGTTGGATATGAGTGAGTTTGAGAAGAGCGGGGAGTTGGAATATGCTTTGATTCCGGAGGCTAGGGCTTGAATATCTTGTTTAGGTACGTAAGGGTTTATGACGGGCATTGCGAGGAGGATATAAAAGTTTTTGGTCTTTTGATTTAGAGATATACGTGCATATGGTGTTCCTACAGCCATTTTGTTTATTTATACGGATATAGGATACCAATAAAAGTTTATGGAGTTTTACGGCCTACAATCGCGGTTTCTAGCTTGTGTGTCCCGTAGTACGTGAATATGCATGCTAAGCTTCAGTAGTTGTGTAAACATGATGTGTGAGTGCCTGTGGGCATATCAATACGGTCTAATTTTTTGTCGTCCGATACATAAAACGCCTCCAATGGAAGGACAAAAATACTTTTTCCAAAACAAGGTACTCCTCAAAATCAACCCCGCGCGAGCATCCACATAGATTATACCATTAGTTGTTCGTAGAATACCTATCAATGGTGAGTTAGTTAGAGCTTTCCTGGCATAAGCACATGGATTTCTCAAGAGATGCACATACGTATGACCGCAATTCGGACAGGTGTAAAATACTGTACATCAAAAAAGCCATCCGCTCGTTAGCAAGTCCGAGAAATAAGAAAGATCGAAATTATCTAGAGTTTAAATGTGGGAAGACTCACCGGTTTCCTAAATGGTAAAACACAAGGGGGTTAGCAGCGACATCGCAAAGAATAACGGGAAGAGTGGAACGTTTACTTACACCTTCATCTGCACTTCTCATCTGCACGGACGTAAATTTCATAACTGGGTGATGGCATTCCGGACATGGTGAATCAATCTACCCCGACATGTTAGCATTTCCACCCTTTCTTCATATCCATACAGTCTGGTGTTGTAAAATATGCGTTGTCGACATCAAGAATGAAAGAAAAAAAAAAGTTTTGGGCAACCAAAAGCATCAAAATCCATCGCCCTCAACACAGCGAGTAAACAATGTTGATAGAAATGAGCGAATATACTAACCTCAGCCTCTCCGCCAACTTGATCTGCTGATAGATTCAACCCCGTGGAATGCTTCTGCCGTAACGCTGACGGGAAAGCGTTTGGTCTTGAATGTGTTACTACGGTTTTCGAGCTGGTATCTATCCACACATCCGCTGTTAGTACCATACAAGGCATGGCTTTTCCATCACAGTGTTACTATAACGAGCCTTTATTCACACAACCGCAAACGGTGCATTTTATTTTGTCCTGACCGATAGATCTGTCGAGAAGGTTACCGCAGTCGCTGCAGAAAATTAAAGAGCCGATTGCCGTCATTTTTATAGACAGTTTGGTTTGATGTTAGGTTGTGCCTGTGGTGATACAAAATGAAGAAAATTTTGGGGGGCATTAACTTTTTGGTGTTGAGGTTTGAGCAATTGAGCAGGAAGGCTTGAAGGCTGTTTGAGGACCGTGGGGTGTGTAGATTGGGTATCGCACGCTCCACGACTTCCACATTTATAGATCGAGATCTTGGTCTTGGTATTACTATCACTATGGGATACCCTACACCTCATTACTGTGGATTAAAAACTTAGGAAGTAATTATCAATTACTTGGAATATTAATGCGAAGTATTAATACAATTGATATCTAAGAGCCGCTGTCTAGCGTATTTCTACCTCTATTGAGATGCAACATTTCGATGAGTGTGTGTATAATATCAGACCACTGCTTGATTTTATTTCCAATATCAATACTCTCGAGAAAGGGCAAATAGGGCTCCAGGGCTCCAGGTAGATAAATATCTGTTGTGGGCAGTAGTGTAGTATTAATACGTATTTCCTCATCTCGCAAGCCTAGACTGCAGACTGCCCACTTTGCTTGCCGGTTTGAATATTCCCTTCAAAGGTGGAAAAAAGAAAAAAAGAAAGAAAGAAAAAACAAAAGAAGGAGAAGAAAAAGGAGAAAAGAAGAAGAAGTATGATTAAGTATACACGTTTCTAATCTATCAACGAAGTTGCATTTGCTCTACATCCAGCTATGCCTTCAAATCTATTGGTAAAACATTTCCCTCTCCCGTGGTAGCAGCTAGACATACCTCCCATCCTTAGGATTTCTTCTGAACGTATGAAGAAGCCTTCTTCAGTTCGGAGACCGCCGCAGGAGCCCAAAGGGTTTCTCGTCCTTCGAGTAATTGCGTGAATAGCGAAATTTGATAAAAACTAGACATTTTGAATTCCCACTTCGTTTTGAAATTTCCTCCACTCGGCGATGCCTAGTTCGGGGACTCCGCATGTTTTCAGGAGTGCAAAGGGCGGTATTGTAGGTGATAGGTGGGTCGTACAAGGTTGAAAGATTTTCTGCCAGTTCAATATCATATAAGGATACGGCGTCTTTGAGTTAGGTGAGATAATTCTCCAGTCTAATCTCTAGATCGGTCTTTTTGATATTATTCTTACTATCGAGTGCGAGCCTGACCTTGGTATTCTCAGCACTCAATACGTTAGATACCTGGTGATTACAAGCCACATGATATCTTCGCTTCGTTTCTGTTGCAAAAGGGTATGTGTCCTGTTGGCTATTGGATAGAATTTGGCTTTTTTCTACGTGCTGCTTAAGTCCGACGGAATCCGCGAAGCCAGCCCAAAAGTACTTACAATTGTGGTTATTGCATCGGAACAAATTGCCATAGACGACCACCAGTGAGCCGATCATTGGCTCTGTTTGTTGGCACGCAATGCCACTCAAAACTTTGTTGAGGGGAACCATTAGTGCAGATGTTATAGTTGAGAGTGTATTCAAGGATTCATTTGGTTTGCTTCCTTGGATGCTCCTCGTAATATATTCAGCCACAGTTTTGGAATTTCCTTGCATCGGAGAGATAGATTCATCTACGTCCAAGATCGCCGGCTCCAGAATATTCTTTACGTCGGCGTCGTTTGTTTTTCGCGCATAAGCTTTGAGTTCTTTGACGATGCCGACCAGATCATCAACCAGTTCACTTATTTCTTGAGGTGCTGGCGACCACTTGAGCGATATCCCTCCCTTCAAATGCCTACAGTAGTATTCTGTAGCATACGCAAGGAAAGTAAACTCGCCAATGGTAACTAATTTTTGGTAGATATCGTACTTTTGGATGTAGACACTTCTCATGGACAAGTACCACGTGCATAGTCTGCCAATCACCCAATGAATCGATGCTGAGCGGAGGCCAAGGATGTTGTCTTTTTCAAGTAGATACCTGCCGTTCTAAGGTGTAAGTAAAATTAGATACTACAGATTCGAAAACTTGGTAGAACAAACCGCTTTAATAATGAGTGAACCAATGTTACAATGCCGTCACCGTTTATTTCGATGAGAGACCCGCACAATCCAGTTAAAGATTGACAGAACTGTCTTTCTGGCATAAACATCTCTATTTGAGGCTCAATCATTATGGCTTGTTTGATTTCCGTTTCTCGGAGCGGCCTATAAGCTACTAGTAGCAGCTCAAAAACTCGCTTTGCTCGCGGCTGCAAGTTTTTCTGGAGCCTTGTGACCCTTTCCAAGGAATGCTTGTACCTAAATACAAATTATTTCTTTCCTTTAAAAAAGGGAGCGAGCTTAAACAATTAGTGGGGAGGATAAGAAATGGTTCGACCACTCATAACGTACGCTCCATCTAGCCCGTCGGGTAAATTATCAATTAATTGCTTTACTTCTTTATTGCAACACTGATGAGGAAGCTCCGTAAGAATCAATTTAGCATATAAGAACATTCCTAGGTATTGAGCGTTAGCTAGTTCGGGATTTGGTCTAGCGGCTCCTTCGTTCCATACCATCAGACTTTTCGCACAATGCGTTCAGGTATGCTCTAGCCTCAGAGTCATGGAAGCCATGTTTGTGGGTGAGAATCATAACGTTGTCGGGGTGGTTCACATAATCCCATATATTCCCACGTATAAGGCTTTTGTTTATTGTGATCGAGACGTGGCTCCAAGTCGATAAGACTGTCGTGATGCAGTTTTCCGGTCGACAACTGATAAAGATCCTGAGATTAGAACAACTTTTAATCAAGTTTTGAAGGAAATCTAGAAACTTTTGGATCTCTAAATCGTCCTTTAGCTCGTCTAGACCATCAACAAATAGGAAAGTCAAGCCGTGTAGGGCAACGATCCTACATATATGCCATTCTATTAGATCGCGTTTGACTTTTCGGGTTCCTTGGTCCTCCAGTGCGTCTATTACAGTCTCCATTTCTTCAAGGTTCTGAGAGGAAAGTTCGTAAAGGAGGGACTGCATTGCTCCAAGCGACTCATTGTTTTGGTAAGCTCTGTAGCTCAGTCTCAGGTGGTAAACTTTCAACTTGTCTGCAGCTTGGTCGAGCAAGCGATTGAATGCAATGTAGGAGAGTGCTGTCTTCCCTATGATAATAGGCAACGCCGAAATTAAGCGGTTGGCATTAGAATCACGTTTCCAGATGGCTACTTTTGGAAATTGGGAAAGTCCATACCTGCGCCTGGCATACCATAAAGGGCTAATACCTCTTTGCTTGTTGGGTCATCTACCCATGCGAGGAAAGCACGGTGATGGAGAAGCCACCGGCCACTTTGCGGCAATTTATCCAATATCTTCCGCGCCTCGTCTAGTTTATCATCCGGGAAAACCACAGGGTTTAGGCAATTTTTGAGTTGCTCCCGGGTGGCTCGAAAGCGGCCTTTCGCCGCCGCCTGAAATTCGACCGCCGCTTGATTATAAAACGCTAGCGCGTTTTCTGATTGGGTAGCAGCCAGAATTGCAAGTAGAGTCTTTTCATCCTGCTTAAGCTCAGAAAGGACTGAATTCAATTTCTTGTCAAATGTTGGTGAGAGGATGTCAAAGAACTGTTTAAGTGCTGCGCGAGTGATACAAAGTCAATACAGAACAAATGAAAGAATGGATCCTCCTCCAAAGCAAACAAGATTTTGAATCCAACTTGTACAAGACATAGGTGCTCAACTACCTACCAGGCTGGCGGAAAATATGAACTGCTTTCCCCAGAAACTGAAGAATATTTGTGTGTATTCTCCCAAGGATAATTTGGACATGTGGGTGCTTTCCTAGAGAAACTGGGCATTTCTCGAACACAAGCAGCCTCTCCCCAATTGCTCTCAAAGAATCTAGTATCTTATCTAACCCTCTTTGCCAGGTTGAAGCTATCTAAGTCAAGCGGCCCTCATTTAGTATTTGCTACCAGTATGGATGACACAGAGAACTAGGGCGCATTTGGGCACTTGTAGGAGGCTTTTTACCTGGAGTATGAATTTTATAGATCCCTTGAGGGTGAACATTGAGTTATTCCTTAGCGACTACTTCTTATATTGACGAAGGTCCTAAAGGTTTTATCTTTAGGGAACATACCCAAAGAAAGGCTAGAGTACTACTAGCCTGACAAAAGACCTCGATAACTCTTGCGTAGCCTGCCAGCCCATCGATGAATGGTTGTAGCCGGCTCATTGCTCTGTATGATTTACGCAACCTTTGTTCGTTTTGGATTTTCCAGGCCAGCGCTTCAACATTCGCAGAAGAAGTTGAGCTGAAATCTTGCCTCTCTTCTGCTGATAGCTTTCCCTGAAAATCAGCTAGAGCTTCAGCAAAAAGGCCATGTGCTGAAGTAGAGAATAGAGACTCTGTCTGGGTCGCCATTAAGGGTCAGTGGGCAGTGATGCCTAGTATTCTGCAGTCACTCCCAGGCCACAGCTGCCATGTGTTGTTTGCCTAGCTAGCATGACCAATTTTGATATTTCAACAGGAATCACAGTGGTATATATAAGTAGTACGTATATAGCTGCTCTAAAGCTCAAGGCTGATGAAAGTATTCTCTCCATCAGCTCATGCACTACTGGCCCTCAGCAACGTGACATGAAGACCCGCAAAACACGTCAAATCCAAGGCCGCGGAGGCTGTGGGCCATGGGCATGATGCGGAAATATTTGCGCAGCTCTGCATATGCGTGTGTGCTTCAGCAAGCGTAAGGCCAATAGAATTTGATCCTTTAGATCTAATACCACTAGTTGCTATAGTTAACTAGTTGTACTCGACTATACCCAAGGACTCAGTTTAATGCAAACTCTCGAGCTCCTGGCCAGGATAGCACACAGACTCACCATCAGCGACAACTGCTTGCATGATTCCACATGTATTCCAAGCTTACTACCAATCGTTCCTTAAAGAGAAGCATAAGAAAACACACAGTTAGCTACGTTAGGGGCAATGCGAGGCTATGTTCCCCCCGCCTCGCGACTCACATTTGGCCAAGGCATCAGAAACTGCCCTCCGAGCTCTGGAGCGCTCCAAGACTACTCACATAGTTAATCGCGGTAGATGCCCCAACCTGAGGATCGGGTGCACAGAATTTAAAATAACCTTTCCCCATATGCCAGATCCCGCTCTCATGTAATAGATTAGACACTTACAACCTGCATTATCACTTCCCTCCCAAGTCTGTCAAGGCCGTCGACACGAATGAATGAGCTCGGTCCAAATTCAACAATGGGGTCATCGAAGCGATCGCTTCCCATCGACCAAGGTACCGGAATGCTTGAAGAAAGTTATACGAAAGCGTAAGTTTTCTCTAAGTCTTGTGCTACCAAATTCAACCGCCCAAAGGCTAGTCCTGGCACACTAGTTGGTATACGCGTCTGTGTATTCAATGCCCATCGGGTTAAGGTTGGGTTGATATGATGTGCAAATTCCAGAGCTTGCCCCTAATTACGCTTCTTGGCTTCAATTTTCATGTGATTTATAAAGTCAGAATGCAGCGACTTGAGACTAACCGTGAAACCTAATATTTAACAATGAAGGCCAAAACTCTCTCGGTGGCAGTCTCCAGGGGATGACTCTCTACAATTACGTCGCGCGGGCCGAGGGGCAAGTGACTCGTCCCGCAGTATTAGGGATAGCAATTCCACCACTCTACCAACAGCGGATTCTATACCGACACCTACAATTAGTGCTGTCACAGAGCCTCCACAGAGCCAGGTGCATACGGCATCTCTCTCTTCGCTCAGTCCTACAATATCAAATTTTGGGCATCTAATATGCCTAGGATCGGTAACCTATCTCCGAAACTCCAGTTTTAGCACCTCGGGTATTATTGAAGCCCTGCTCAACGGATGGTCTAACAATGTTTTAATACTCAGGTATATGTCACTGTTGTATCACCGTCATCATTACTGGAAGCCGGACCGATTTGGAGAAGGCTAAATATACGACAGACTGGGAACTCACTTCAGCTATTCAGTATTACGCAGGAGCCAAAGCATGCCGGGACGCTGAAGCAACCAGCCTCGGGAGATTTACAATCCCTTATGCGCGATTACAAGCTGGAAATCGACGCGTATGTCCCGGAAAAGAGTACGCTTCTAGAGAATTCTCATAGTCACCGAGTCGTTCTCGATTTGTTCGGGCCTATCGAGAATCGCAGGAACATCGGCTGTGCTTTGGAGGTTAAAAGGCTTTATCTTCAGGACCCCTTTAAGAATATTCGAGAACTCGATTATAGTAATCCTCACATTTTTGAGATTTCGGCAGCTGCCCGGGAGCTCTTGGCTCAAGAGGGCATTGACGTAAACATGCCTGCACTCCCTAGTGACGCTATGGATGGTAAGTTGGATGCCAAAGAGCTGGCGCATCGTAACGACGAAATATCAGGACTTCTCACTGGGAGCTCTGGAGGCCATACGGGAGTGACTCTTAGTCATGACGTAAAACTTAGTTGCAGGATCGTGACAAAACTAAAAGAGTACGAGAGGCTCTCTCTCATCAGGATAAGGCTAATAATATATTTAATCGCATTTGGGCTAACTTGTCGGTTACTAGACACCAAGAATCTGCCGTTCGATGGATGCTCAGCAAAGAGAGAGCAATAGGATACCCCCATCTCGTTCTTTCGGATTCTCTAAAAGGTGGTATATTAGCAGACGAAATGGGAATGGGCAAAACACTTACAACGCTTGCATACATCGCTACGGGTAACGACATGAACGATACCACGAAGGGGCCCCGTGCATCGCTTTTAATATGTCCGGATTCTGGTATACAAAATCGCTGGTCCTATTTTAACAGTATCTACCGCAATATACTAACAGCCGTTGACCATAGTGATCACAAGCTGGATAGAGCAAATCAAAACGCATACAAAAATCTCGTACTTGATTGTCTGGCTAGCTGATCAAAAACAACTTTCTTTCCAATTCGACCGATATGAGCTTGTCGTCACTACTTACGGAGTGGTAGCGCAGGAAGGCTCGGGAATTTCGACTAAAATAAGAAGCACGCACTGGAGGAGGGTTATTTTGGATGAAGGTTAGATAGATAGCTTCCAAATAGCAGCCCTTTATCAGGTTTACGAAGGCTGGCAGAGAAGGCTAACTGACAGGAAACCATAGCTCACATAATACGAGAGAGAGAAACAAATCAGACGAAACAAATCTCCGCGCTGATGTCGGACTACAGGTGGTGCTTGACTGGAACACCTGTACAGAATAAACTTGACGATTACGGATCGTTGCTAGCGTTTTTAAAGCATCCAGCATACGGCACTGAAAAGAGGTTTCAAGATGAAATTGTTAAGTTGCTACGTATGGGAGGGCCTCTCGGGCTTCGAAGACTCGAGCAGCTGATAGCAGAAACCACAATTCGAAGGCTCAAGGGCAACACGCAGTTGGGAGTTCCAGAATTTACAACTAAATATCATAGGCTCCGCCTCAGTCATAAAGAACAGTTGTTACATGATCTCTTACACAGGTATACAATTAAACGTATAGAAAGCGTTCAGTGCGGTCAAGTCGAAAGGGCCGGTCCGTACGTCACACAACTAATATTACGTTTAAGGCAAGTTTGTAATCATGGCGTCGACCTCTTCCCCACCCAGCTGCAAGCCGAATTACGAAGAATAGCAACTGAAAGAGACAGCAAATCCGCAATCTCCGCCGTCTTTGACCGCGCGATATGTGAATTGTGCAATGCAACAAAAGCCGTGGATGCAGCGGGTCTTGCTACTTTGGGGGACTGTCAGCACATAATGTGTCGTAATTGCAAGGCAGAGCACGCACATGCCGATTGCCCTTTATGTATCAACGGGAATCCTAAGGATGTTCCCCCATTGACTAAACCTTCCACGAAAGTATGGGCACTTATTAAGGATCTAAAATCGAAGCCGTATGTGAAGAGGTAAGCTAAGATCCATCCGATAACACAATGGCCTAGCACCGAAAGCTCACCTGATTTCAAGCGTCATATTTAGTTGTTGGACCAAAATGCTTGACCTTGTTGAAATTGCATTGCAGCGCGAGGGGATTACCTATGTTCGAATAGATGGGTCGCTATCTTTAAATAACCGACAGAATCTCATCCATGAATTCCAAAAAAGCGATAATTGCATGGCGTTGCTGTTAACCCTCAGGACTGGGAGCGTTGGGTATGTAATAACCAGCAACGGCCACCACCGCACTGGTAGTGCGCCAAAGTGATGTTCGCCTCACCGTTTGCATGCTTATGGAACCGTTGTAGGATTGATTTAACGGCTGCATCCCGAGTCCATCTCCTCGAGCCACAATTCAACCCGATACTAGAAGAGCAAGCACTTGCCCGTGTTCATAGAATCGGTCAAACGAAACCAGTCATTACTATCAGATACGTAATGGAAAACTCTTACGAAGAAGTAATTTGGCCTCCTTCAATCCTCAGTATCCCTTTTTAGGCAGCTTAACGATGGTGGGAACTAACGTACTGAATAGCAAATATTGAATCGTCGGAACGAAAAGTTGCGGTTAGCCGAACTCTGTAAAGACTCAACTACTCGCCAGCTAGAAGTAAGTTAATTCAATTGATGGACTAAACTTGAAACTTCCAAGACTGCAATTCATGTTGGCTTTAGAAGCCAAACCACTCGAGTTAGGCACTTTAGCTAACATATTCAGGTACAGGGTTTGGATGTCCTGATGAATAAGGCCTGATTTATATCGATATTGTATTGAACATAATTCGCGTATGCGTATGTTCCCATCACCGATACACGGCTAGATCTTCCTCACTTTCGAAGTGAAAATTTACAATGGTATAGGAAATATTAAATCCCACCACCTAAAATCTCAGTCTCGTTAACAAACAAATTTTCTGCTGCCCCTGAATAAATTTTGTCGTCGCGACTAAAATCTCTCAACTAGACCGACTGGATGACACTTTCGTTGCGTAAATTATAAAGATATTGACTTAATGTCAAAGCTAATTCTTGAAGCTAGCTCCATACCCGCTGCAAATACGAAATAAATCGTTCTGCTTTTAATCGTGACGACTGTCGCAAGGAACCATAGAGTTTAAATAACACGGGAGCAAAATGAGCAGTCTGGCAGGTCAAGAAAATATGTATGAGTAAATAGAATGTGGAGGTGATTCGTAACTATAAAGTTACAAATTATATTACTTAATTTACCAGAGGAAAGATAAGGTAACATGTATGTTAACCAAAGAAGCAAGAACTGTGTTTCCAATACGCTCAGTCGCCCATGTATAAACCCTAATGCTAACACTCAAAAATAAGTTATAACACCAACAAGGATCTCCAACCAAGAGGCTACTAACAACTCCTCTCGAAAATCCTATACAACCCTTTCAAATTCGCTACTTCCGTCACACTCTTCAGCAGCTTTTTAGACGGCACTAACCGTCTCCTAAACTCCGGAAACAGTACCATCTCTAAAGCCCTCCCGATTTCCCTTCTCCTTATATCGTAAACCTTTAATTGCTCTTTGATTTCATCCGGAATATCACTTCCAATATCTGCCATTTCCTCATCAGCGTCGTGTGTTCGCTGGGTAAGTCCTGTAAGCTGGACCGGCCGAGGAACAGCTTCGGGAACATAAAAGATCGCGAGTTCTCGAAGGAAAGAGTCAAAGCATTCTGTTTCGTCATTCCAGTTTACCTAACGTCCAGTTAGCGATAATGGCTCGTGTACCGCCCTTTTAGACGCATTCAGAGACGCACTCGAGGACCGAGTCTTAGCAAAAAGGTAGGTAGCTTAGCCATATTTGGGGTATATCCTTTCAGTAGCAAAGGAATGCTCTCAATTTCGCCGTGGCCGTTAATATTCATCGAGAAATACTCTTTGAGCATTTCTTGTTTCTCAAGAATCGTGTTTGCAACTTGCTATTCAATACCTGGATATTAGCTCCTGTCCTGAGGTAGAACTTCTTTTGACACTAACCGCAGCAACACCATCCCATTCGGACTGTTCCTGACCAGATTCCGCTATCTCCGTCTGCCTCTCTGCCTCAACAGCAATTTCTAGCAGCTCCACAAGTGATAGCGGCTTCTGAAAATGTATCTCCCCATAGTTACCAAAGTCGCTCAGTCCTAGTTGATAGAAGAACTCGAAGCTATGGCCAGATTAGTATTTCGCTATTACTAAATTCCGATGCTTGAGGTAACATACCAAATGGCGCCGTAATCTACCAAGTAGAGCTTAATACCATTTTGAACTGCTGCGAGCCGCTTCCATTCATCAACAACGCCAACCCACGTGTGGTTTCCAAATAGCTCAAGCAGACCCTCATGAGCTTGACTTCGGACCTCTGCCTTTAAGGTCTTCACGCTTACAAGCTTAATGGGTCGTCTTTGAGCTTCTATAAGCTCGTAGTCTGGTTGGAATTCGTCTGGGAATTCCTCATTCGAGCCAGAGTCGGCAGCCATACGTTTCAAAAGCTCGCCACTAGAAGACGAGGTCATAGCAGGCGGAAGCATCGAGGTGATTTTTCGCTCCTTAGCATCCGTTCGTACCATCTCATTTTCGTAAGGTCTTTTCGGAGTCTGCGCGGATTTAGCAGGCGTAGCAAAGGTCCTACTACTACTAGACTGTTGAGCGGTACCCGACGCGGGTGTCGCTGAAACCCCAGCACCAGGGAGGACAGTTTGCGTCATGAAGGAACGCGATGTATCAACAGCTGCTAGCTTTTCCTGAACTCCATCTGATATTCTCTCAACAATCTCGTCCTCATGGAGAAAGTTCACCTCCCGCTTCGTCGGATGGACATTGACATCGATTCGATGAGGTTCAATGTCTATAGACAGATAAATGTATGGATGGCCACCCTTTGGCAGGAAGGCCGTATACACTGATTCTAGTGATTTCCTTATCGCCGTCGATTCGACACAGCGGTCTACCAAAATTAGTAACCAAATACCGCCATAATTTAAGAAATATACCACTCACGATTGATGAACAATAACATTGTCGTTTTCTTAATGCTATAGTTTGCATTACTGACCAATCCCTTTGCCTTGAACCCAAGTCTCTTGTCCTCGACCTCAATGGGTATCAATTCATTTGCTACCGCATTCCCATAAATATTGCGAATACGATCAATAGTTTTAGCTGCACTTTGGATAGACACTCCCATTTGAGGTTCGCCGTGCTATATATTTTGAGGGTATTAGTAGCTGTCCTTGCAGAATAAAGTGCTTAAAGTACAGACCTTTTTGCAGCTGAAGGCAATTCCGTCGCAGTGAATTGCATATTTACCCACCATGTCGAGAACCTTGTTATACTCCTCATTCATGTTCCTAAAGGCTCGTCGACGGCTAGGAACATTATAAAATAAATCCTCGACGGTGATTTGCGTCCCGTGGCGCCCAGCCACTGGCTTGGGTTCCGCCGAACCCCCCGGTTTTGGCGGTATAAGCTTTCCATCAGCATAGACAGCTCTCCATGCACAATCAGAGTCCTTTGTTCGTGTTGTTACGCTGAGATGTGCGATATGACTTATGCTTGCGAGAGCCTCTCCTCTGAAGCCATAGGTGCCAATGCTTGTAAGATCCTCGAATGTTTTTAGTTTCGAGGTCGTGAACCTCTCACAGAGGATTTCCAAATCGTCTTTCTACGGGATAAGGGCGCACCATGTTAGCTCAACACATCTGTAATTTAGGAGAATGAATCATTCATACGTTGATGCCAGAGCCATTATCCGTGATTTGTAGAAGCTTCAAACCACCATCCTTGACCACAACTTCTATAGAGGTTGAACCTGCATCTACAGAATTCTCTAGAATCTCCTTTAGGGCATGGACTGGGGCGACGATAATCTCACCAGCAGCTATCTTGTTTACGACAGCTTGCGAGAGAGCCTAATTAATCATTAGCTACATTCTCGTACTCAAACACAAACAACCTCTGAAGGCTGGATCCAAACCTTAATTCTCCGTGGAGCGTTCCCCATTAAATCATCTGTAGCTTTCCGTTTAGTCCCTCGAGAGTCTTCATTCTCGTTCGAGGCCGATGCCTCAGCGGGTTCCGGCATATCGGCGGTTGTATCCATTTCGTCCGTCATCTTGAGAGAGAGCTTCGCAGTAAAAGGTATAAAAGGTAAATATGGGTTGACTCGCGACCACTTGCTGCGGCTCTGATAGGTCGGAACGTGGTCTGCACCAGCAGTGTGACGTGACTGGCAAAATAGCGATACGATATCAGATGAACGGGAATGTGTTTGTCGCCAAGTCGATTTCTCTTGTGTTGCGAGTCAAATGACCTTATGACGATGCTAAGCTTAGCTAGCCAGGTTACTCTCCTTGTGCAACATGCCGCCAGGGTAAACTGCGACTCGGTTGATGCGTTCGAATTCTCAACCTTCCCTCCCAGTTCATTCCTTCAGTATCGCGGTTTCTAGAAATTAAAAATCTTAAACAGTATGCATATAAGCCTTGGTCCGCTTTAGGAGGGTATCAACACCCCCAGGCCCCGAGCAATCCTCATCTCTCCGATATCACGGCCGTACCCGATTACAATCATGGCTGAACCACTTGAAAATGGAACATACAGTCCAGGCCCTCAACCAGAGGATGCTCAACAGGATGGCGATGATAGATCCTCGGTATCCGAAGGAACATTCATAGAACATGCTGAGGCGAGTGAACCTACAACAGGCGACAAACACCAGTTTATACCATCGCCGCAGCTCCATCCCTCCACCCCTGTCAACTATTCTGGAAGATCTTCTTCAAAGTCCCACCAAGGCGTCAGCTGGAACGAGAAGAGGTCATACCATGAAGCTATAACCGAGACCCCGGAAGGCATACACCGTATGCAAAAGTTCACATTATATGAAACTTCAACTCGATATTACATCGTGGGAGCAGATTTATTGGACGAGCAGTATCGTGTGCTCAAAATTGATAGAACTGTTGATCCAGGCGAGCTCTCAATAACCGAAGATGAAGTAATCTACAACAAAGACGAGCTTACACATCTCCTAGCCGCTATTGAAGATGGTAATCTCGCCCATGGAGGGTTGAAAACCCGATGTGCAATGTGGGGGATACTTGGATTCATAAGGTTCACTACGAACTACTATATGCTTGTGATCACGAAGAAAAGCATAGTAGCTATGATTGGGGGTCACTACGTATATCAGATCGAATCGACAGAACTTATACCTATTATCACTGGATCCTCCAATAGGAAGGCAGATAAGAATCCGGACGAAGCCCGTTTTATGGGTATATTCGGAAACTTAGATCTAACAAGAAATTTTTATTTCAGCTATTCTTATGATATTACGCGTACCCTTCAATACAACTTATCGCAAGCTCGAGAAGCTCTCAAAGAAGGGATGAGACCCTCTATGACTTCGAGCAACGAATACAATGAAATGTTCGCTTGGAACCACTACCTCCTCCAGCCAGCTGTACAGTTCATGACAAACACCTTCGACTGGTGCCTACCATTGCTGCATGGCTTTATAGACCAATCTAAAATATCGGTACTCGGCCGTGCGGTTTACGTAACACTGATAGCTCGAAGATCCAGATATTTTGCCGGAGCCAGATTCCTCAAGCGAGGAGCGAATGACCTTGGGTATGTCGCCAACGACGTTGAATCCGAACAAATAGTCTCGGATATGGTGACAACATCATTCCATGCACCAGGGGGTATATTATTTGGAAGTCCAAATTATACATCGTTCGTCCAACACAGAGGGAGCATACCACTATATTGGTCTCAAGAATCAAGTCCGTCTGTTCCAAAGCCACCAATCACGATCAATCTTGTTGATCCGTTTTATACGGCTGCGGCTCTCCACTTTGACCAGCTCTTCAACCGATATGGAACTCCGATAATAGTTCTTAACCTTATCAAAGCGCGTGAGCGAATCCCTCGGGAGTCATTACTCCTCCACGAGTTCCAACAGGCTATCAAATATCTCAAGAAACTACTGCCAGACCCCGAGTGTATCCATTATATCGCATGGGACATGAGCCGAGCAGCAAAGAGTCGTGACGTAGATGTCGTCGAGCGACTCGAAAAGATAGCTGACGATGTTCTCAAGAGAACTGGCATTTTTCACAATGGATATAGCGAGGCCCACCCCATCCAGTTGCAGAATGGCGTCTGCAGGACGAACTGCATTGATTGTTTAGATCGTACAAATGCGGCTCAGTTTGTCATTGGAAAGAGAGCCCTAGGTTTCCAGCTCAAGGCTCTCGGAATTATCGAAAAGGATACGGTTGAGTACGATACGGATGCAGTGGCATTATTCACGCACATGTATCATGACCACGGAGATAACATTGCTTTACAATATGGAGGATCACATCTAGTCAACACCATGGAGACTTATCGCAAGATTAACCAGTGGTCGAGTCAGTCTCGAGATATGATTGAGAGCTTTAAGCGATACTACAACAACTCTTTCCTTGATGCTCAGCGACAGGAAGCTATCAATCTGTTCCTCGGGAACTACATATTCGCAAAGGACCAGCCTATGTTATGGGACCTAGAGACAGACTACTACCTGCATCATGCAGACCCAAGAATGGGGAAGAGTAGACGGAGCTACATCAAATGGTGGACAGACTCACATCTCGAGAAGCCTGAGACTCCGCCTGTCGTTACGGTAGATGACTTGAACGGATTAGACGTTTCCTTCATTGATGAATTTTGGCTCGAATACTATAAACCAAAGGCATTATCCACATTTCCCAAGATTTTCTCTTACAAGATGGTCTCTACCCCAAAGGTCATTAAAGGACCAGATGGATCCCTCCTCGATCCTTCCCCGTTCGCCAATCGCAACCCTTCCCGCCAGCAAGAGAAAGATAGTCGTCGAAAACAGAAAGGCGTCAAGATTCTCGACCCAAATCTAGACATCAGCAAGCAATTCAAGCGACTCTCCCTCCAACGTTGGCTTACCGAACCGACCGGTGAGCAGACCCATAATCACGAAAATCTAAAATTCAACCTCAACCTAGGCCTCAACGAAAGTATCCCCTCCCTCACTGGAAAATCCGATAAAGAATCCCTCCCACCTCACATGTGGACCATGGAACAGATAGTCTATCACTCGATGAACCCCTCTGTCTCCAAATCCGAAAGAATGGAATATGAACGCTACGTCAGCCATCCTTTAAATCTTCCCATTGTGCCTCACGAAGATATAAGCAACCCGCCAAGCGTCTTTGTAAACTATGTGAACAGCGGAAGCGGGAGGGCGGTTGCGAATTCACGGAGTAAAGCGGAGGATGAGGCGGTGTATAGGAATTTCGTTGATTCTGCAGATAATTATATCGCTGGGGTAGAGGATCCGGCCGCGAAGTTGAGGTATAAGGCTTACCAAGGGTATGTGGCAGGGAAGGGGTTTAAGCAGATGAGGGCGGAAAGTTTAGTGAAAGCTTAATTTCAAAGCGGTATATTATGCATTTACGAAGGTTGTTTGTAGGCGCAATAAGAGATTTGGAACTGCATCAGTGGTGCTATCAGAAGCATTTATTACATACATTTATTTGTCGAGATACGGCATGTTGTCAGCTATATTGGCCTGGAG
>LDUD01000089.1:1049973-1060664 GCA_012184295.1 Dactylella cylindrospora
TACAAGAGCAATAGCTCTATCAGGTTGCAAATGGATCCTCTTATCACTAGCCTGCGCAAAAAATAAATTTATAAAAGGTGGAAAGCTTGTTATTTCATTTGATACGCTATTCCAGAATAGTAAAACTGAAATCATAAATGAGAGTCTCGAAGAGAAAAAGTATGATGTGACAAAACCGCCTCAAGAGCAGAGATGATATGCCAATGAAATCCAAAAAAGATCCAAAAGCCAGGCTAATGTTAAACCGCATTCATGCCTCACCAAGATCGTAGAGAGATCCAATCACAAAAGCAAAAGAAGTAAAGATCAAAAGTCACAAAAAAGGAAATCGAACTAACTAAACTTGCAGAACACTGTCGTCAGGTCATAAAAGGAGGACTCCCAAAAGCCGTAAGCCAAAAACACCACTTATCACCAAATAATGCATAGCCAAAAAAAAGGTGTCATCTCTTCCCGCGCTAATTCGATAAGAACTCCGGATCAAAAAAAACAAAAAATGAAAGGCTAAAATCCCAGTAGTTAACTCAAAAAAAGATGTCCCAAACGAACAAATAACCCGAAAGGTTGTAATCAAGTAGAACTCCAGATCCCATGTGTGTCGTAGTACGTTTTCCCACAGATGCACATTGAATAGCAAAGAGTGGAAATGAATAGAACTTTGAATATTTTGTCGGTTTGGTTTCCCTCTCCCCTGTCTCCTGGAGAGAGAAGAGAAGAGGTCAACCCCGTTGGAAGAAAACCCTGCTTGTATTTTGTACTTTTTTTTTGGCCATGCAATCCGTTGATTGATGAAAGTTTAGCTTACGACGTAGGGAGCGGAGGGTTCGTTTGAGGTTGTATTGTGCATGTATGCAAAGGATATCAGAAGAAAAAAGAGGGTACTTTTTTGAGTATGGTTGGAGAAAGCTCTCAACGTTCAGGAACGGGTATGGACAACCCTACAGTCGTGTTGATCCCAGTAACATCCATCCAAGATCCAATCCGTATCGACGAAGCCATTAGGACGTCGGTACAGATGAAGATCCAAAAGCAGAAAGACGTAAAAAGGGTGACAACACAATAGTTGGGTATTGCAGCATACAAACTCCTTACTTCTCAAGAATGTCTTTCCTCACCTCTTTCAAGCTTCATCCAAACCCTCACCAAAACATACGGTCAAAAAACGAGCGAATGACAAAAATACGCCCTCAAACGAATACCTCCTAACGTCCACAACATGCACTTAAGCCTCTTTACCAGTCGGAACGGAGGTACATACCACGGGTTCCCTAACCATGATTTCCCAAGGAATCGGCGCCGTGCCGCGGTTGACTCGGGTCAAGTAGACAGTTCGCTTAAAGTCGAATCCGAAGCGTTCGTAGATTTTGCGGTTATGGGGATGAGAGCTTTCGAGGTAGCAGGGCGCGTTGGTTGCGTCGGCCTATATTTGTCAGCTTAGTAACCGAGGTATATCAAAGTTATATCGATGTGAGCGAGTAAAAAAAACTTACAATCTTGGTGACGTATTCGACCAGTTTTCTCGCATAACCAAGCCCTCTCGCTGCGGGAAGCGTACCTAGAAAAGTCAAGTACCATGAACTTGGATCTCTATCACCCAGAATGTCCACCCTATAAGATATATCCTCCGCACCGACCGAACAAGCCGGCCACACATAAGTGAATTAGGATTTTCAAAGCTTCAAGAAATGGGGATACAGCTCACAGAACATAGTTTTTTTGCTTGTTTGTAAGGTTTTATGGTTTTTTTAATTTTTAATTTTTTGCAGTTCACGGTATGTATTAGATACCGGTCCAACATGAAACGCTAACCGTTGGACGGGGGGAGGGGTTAGGGAAGGGGTGCCAGAGCAGATTCAGTGGCAATCTGTCCAGTTAGTAGATACTTAGTATGAGCAGCCAAGGCGAAAGTTTCGTGAAAATATCTTCTTCGGCCTTCTTTAGTAAGCTTGTAGTACAATCTCCACATGCCGCTACGGAAGATTGACCAGTAGTCATCGTAGTCTCTTCCTGGTGGCATCCTGTTATTGGTACCGATAAAGTTAGCGAGCCGGGATCTGAGATAAGCTCTCGTAGGGATGATCGGTAGCGAAGGTGTGGGGGCCCTCATGTGCATGGGTCTTCAAAAAAAGAAATCATGTGATATCATACCATAGCGCGACGCCCTCGTGATTCTCGCCAATACTTAGCACCAAACCGTGCATGCAATGCGCGGCGACAACATATTCGCAAGTTTTGACATGTAGCTTCCACAATTCTGCTTCCGACCGATGAGTGGAGTCGTCGGTTCGAAGGGAGTAGAAAGACACATCGTCGTCTTTGAACGCTTCGGCGAGTGTTCGGGCGACAGCTTTGCATTCTTTCCAGCCGACGACACGGACTTGATGATCCCGTCCGGCCTCCTTTGAGCTGAAGTTGGAGGTACTCGAGCGGGAACTCGAGGGAGACGATGGAAGTTGAACTTCCTTCACGAGTATCATTTGTTGGGAAGGTTTCGAGGGAGTGACGATGACGTTGAGCTTTGTAGCAGTTGCCTGTGGCTTGCCATCGGTGCGAGAATGAGGTGGAATAGAGTGAGGCGGTGGAGCAGAGGTAGGAGCAAGAGGAGCAGCAGCAGCGGTCTCAGGAGGAGCAGAGAGCAAATTTGTCACTTTGAGAGCTTGATTCTCGGTCACCAAAGTTTCATTTGAATTCGAAGTTGGATTCGATTTCGAATTCGTAATTGTGGACAAGAGTTCAGCGGCCGGAGCCACCTTTGCACAATTAGAATTTGATTTGGAATTACTCATAAGAATACTTGACGCCATGATTGTGGTATTTCTCAATGAATAGGTTGATTATAAAGTTTTTGGAAAGAGTTTGAGTTTTTTTTTGGAGAATAATTTGAGTATGGAATTGTTGTGATAGATAGATAATAGATAGCACCAGTAAGATATCTCTAAAATAAACTTTCTATCCCTTCCGTTTGACTGAGCTTGAGGGAAAGCCTCGACAGAAGAAAGAAGATATGAGTTGGTTTTATGATATTTGCTGTTGGATTAGATGAACGCCTTCTAGTTTTTCTGATAACAATAGCCTTATGAAGAGCCGTTGATGTCAGAAAAGTAGGAGCGGGATAAGAAGCTGAGAGCAGGTATGCGGTTAGCCTTAATTGCCTTGTGAGGTAGTCAATTAATGGTATGCAAGCCAAAAGTATATCAAGAAAGAAAGAACAAGAATTGTGTTGCAGGTGAGGTTGGAATTGCGTTGTTTGGTAGTCGATTCTGGGGGACTGTGCAGAGAGAAGAGAGGACTCGAAGAAAGTGGGAGGTCTAAAGGGCATATCGAGGGGGCATTTATAATCCGGAAGAGGCTAACTGATAGAGCCTAAAAGCCATGAATAAGAAAATAAAATAGATAGAGAAGAGGAAAATGAATCCAAAGAAGCAAACAACAATGTGACCTGAGAATAACTTCAATGGGAGAGACATACCCCCCGGTACATGCCTGGACTAACGTCTTCCTCGACTGCCTTTGGCCTGATGCACTGTGGATATATCCCACTTCAGGTATAGTTCGGTTGGAACCGGTTCTGGCTAGCGAATCCAATTGCTCGACGGCGACGAATGCTTTTTCGTAATTCAGGTCATGTACTTGGGGCCTTGCTCTCTAACATGCATATCGATATTAAGTTGCATTGATAGTAGCGTACAGGCAAGAGTTTCCTTCGAGGGGCCTAGGTAACTTCCACTATTGGCGAAGCTCGTGTTTTACTTCATCCCACGCTCGACAGTGATATCTATCTCCCCGATCCTTGGTTGTTGAGCTCACCCCTCGACCCATGCAATCCCGACGGATAGTCGAAGGAATGAAGGCAATTGCTGAAGCCTTGGAAGGAACCGATCTTCCTGTTCTCCTTGTTGGAAGAGAGGTTCGCAGTCTCCGGAATATGCAAGAACAAACAAGTCGTACCCAAGCGAAATGATCAGTGATATTTCCGTCGCCTCTTGTCGCACGTTTTTACGGTTCTGCCTCAATATTGAGTGCCGTGAAACCCCGTTCCCCGGAATATGCTGTGGCCATTTTCCCTTACCGCTGCTTGCCTCTAGTCGACCTTCCAAAGCATCACGAGTTACTAGCTAGCTAGGTATCGACCTATCGCAATGTCGATGCCGACGCCATCTAGCAGTCTCAGAAAGTCCCCGTTTGCGACCGTGGGCCATGGCTGATCTACGGGACATGTACATGCTTCGTACATGACATGACATGGGGTCCGCTAAATGCAACAAACATCCCCAAAAGCACACTAGCCTGTCCATTAACCACCCCCAACACCGAAGCCATTCCCAAAATCGAAGCAGCTTTTGGTATTGATTGTGCACGCACATATTGGAACGAACTTGCATAAGGTAAAAGTATCCACGGCACGTAACGGGTAACCCTTGTGGTCACCGGATTAGAGATAACGAACCAATGCCAAAGATCCACGACAAACATGTTGGATATCTAACGGTTCAAAAGTCGTCAGCTGAGAACCTTTTTTTTCTTACTTTGTGAAATTTTTGTGCAACGTGCCTGAGGCTTTTCAATCTCGCATTCTAAGCATAGGCAAGGTGATGTACTTTTTTTCTTGCGAATTTTTGCGATTTGTAGATTCATCTCTGAGAGGCTCCTTCAGCGACGTTTCTGGGCCAGGTGCCTTTAGAAGTGATTGTGTCAAATGCAAGTGGGTGGTAAGTGCATTGGGGCAGCCTCCGCTTGCCTGCACCTCGACGAGGGGATCCTGGTGGTGATCATTGGGGTGGGTCGGCTGCATCACATTTGGGCGTGGGGTAAACTGGGCATGGAGAACACTACCCACCACACCTTCCAGCACCCCAACCAGTAGCTGAAGCTTTGCGGCCTCGACTTCTCGTGGTATTCGTCGACGAGATTGCGGGAAAATCATATGTAAATAAATGGAAGGGGCGTGATAGCTGCTAGATCATATATTAACTAAATTTCCCGTTTCCATTTGTGTCACGATCGGTCAAATTTACTTTGGTGGTTCGGCCGCTGTTCCACATGGCCGAACAAAAAAGGGCTGAAGCTCTAAACTGTCCCAAGCCCTCGTCCTGCAAGATTTCGGATCGGGAGAGAGCTGGAGCTCACCAAGTGGCGCTAAGGTTTGAAGCTTGAGCTCGAGCCTCTATCGCTTCAGCCTGCTTGTAGTCCAAGACGTCGTATCAACAAGCGAACACAAACGGAGATAGCGAATCGTTGAGGCACAGGGTCCCCTTCTCGGCCAAGCCTCAAACTGGTACTCCAAATAACATCTAAGAACAGGCAAAACTGATTGTCAGTTCAGACATTTCCTTATCAATTTTAAAAGAAAGTTATAACCTCTATTTTATCACAACAATATCACAAGGCGTATCAGTGAGACAAAGAAAAGACCAGTTCCAGAAGAAGCAGGGCCAGCCACCACCCCCACGCGAGACCAAGACAAAAAGCAGGAGAGCCAGAAAGGGAAGAAAGTGTAGGTTTTCTTCTTACGAAATACCCAAAGCTGGTACATATCTTCTACGCGAGTGTGACGAATTGTTTCCACTCGATGCAGGTTGTGCATGATACATGTATATTCCACGAGGATCTACTTCGCAGGCTTTCGAGAGCCAAGGGAAAGAAAGAAATGGGAAAAACGGGAGAATCCGGCCAGTAGCGTGACCGCTTGGACGTCACACTTTCCTTTTCTCTTTTGTTTGCCCGTCTTGTGGGTAAGCAAATTCAATTGCCATTGAAACACTAACCTAGGCACAAAAAGGAATAGGCTAGTGATGCGTCTCCCCGAGGTTTAGCGGATAGTGGGGAATCCCGTAGACGTTATACTGACTTTACTTCTCTCCCCCTTTTCTCTCGGCTTCGTAAAATGGAAATTAGGTCGTATGATGCTAAGACACACCTTCTCGACTCAAGGGTGATGGAGTATGCGTTCACAATGGTATGACGTCCTCTCGGGATTGATATGTATGCATGACAAATCGACACGGGGTCTCAGGAGCGAAGTCCTGCAATGTGCCGTTGCAGCAGATCCATCGTGATTCGGGTCTTGTAAATCCTGTTCCACGAAGGGGTTTAAATGCTGTGATACAAAATGTAAGATTCGTGTGTAATGTACAAAGGCTTCGGGATAATTCCATCGTTTGTAACGGACAGAATATAGCATGATTGGGTCATCGACGAGCACCGGCGAAGTCGCATCTCCATGTAGAGTTCGAAATGTGCCTCTCGCCTTGAGAGCCTTCACGAGAAAGTCAAACGGACTAGAGAAGGTGTGTTCAATGCAGTGGTATTCGACAATATGCCAGACGATTAACATATTCTTAGCTTATGCAACTTTGTCATCACGAGATGACCCAAACAGTGGTCTAACGGATATCTACCCCGGCTATACCTGGAGGCGTAAATAGAATGCACAGAGGCAAAAAAGACGGAGCCATTTGAAAGGATGCCGGGAAGTTGCCACGTCACAACATACGGCGGATCTCCTTCTCGTTGGTATACTTCGTCAAGTTCTTCAAGTTGGACCACCATTCAAACAGCATGGTTTCACAAATAAGTTTGAACCACGGAGTGAACTTCAGCTCTGGGTCTTGGAACATTATCTTCAGCTCGTCGGCCGTGACGTATCGGGTATCCTTGACCTCGTTCGGATTCGGGTTAACGTCGACCTTCGTTTGAATGAAGAGAATGTAATCGACTATGTACAACTCTGGTCAGCCAAACTCTGAAGAGCTACCAATATATTTTTCCTTCTCAAGGACTTGAAGATTAGGTAGCCAAGTACTTTGTCTCGGGTAGTTGCATTGGCGGATAGCCTAGATAGGATGATCTGGTCCGAACCTTCTTTAGGCAAATTGGGGAGCAATAGATTATAACGACTCACTTTCATGTTCGCCCCAAAGTCCATCACTTGGAGCTTTGTAATGAATTCTAGTGAGGAACTCGAATTGGTCGATTGGGACTTGCTTGGCGGGGATTCCAAGCTCTTGATCTAACTTCCGTTGTGCAGCACGGCGAACGCCCATTACGGCGGCTTCGAGGGTGTCACCAGTCTCGCCAGGGATACCCAATGGATGCGAGCAACAAGTGTTCGTCCACAGCCCTGCATTTTCCCACATGCGCATATTAGTCTCAATGCATACGAGTGTATAAGGGGATAGCTGGCGGTTGCTGTTCCAAGTGGATGGGGATATGCCGCACCTGGGAACGTGATCTTCTCATCAGCTCGCTGTTGGAGCAATAGACGGCCTTCTGGATCGAATAAGAAAACGGAAAATGCTCGATGCAGCAAACCACGATCGATGTTCGCCATCAAATGACCTTGGGAAACATAATAGTTAGCATTTTGAGCCGCTTCGCATGGATCAGCTGCCAACCGTCCGCCAAATGGAGATAGTGGCGGCAGGTATCTCGGGAGAGTCGAGACCGTACATATCTTCTTGGATGCGCTTCCAATTGGCTTGTCGTCCTCATCCAGGACAATGCAAACCTCGTCCATCAGACGAACTTGCTCTTCGTCATAGCCTTCTAGCTCGGAGCTTTGGGTAGCCGAGACTTGAAGGGAGGTATCGATCTCTGGGAAGAGCTCTAGCATGTTGTCCGCCGTGATTCTAATCGTCCCTACTGGCTGGGTGGTGGTTTGGGTACTGGTCGTGGTAACCATTCTGGCGGTTCGTTGTATGTAACTTCTAGGGAGAGCGTTTCTTGTTGCTGCTCGCGTGCTAGGTGCCTACATCAAGAAGCCTAGTAAACAAAAACCGGTCGACTCTTGATCTCGCAGAGATCGCTCCAGAACACATCTCCGAGAATGATCCTAGAAAATGAAATCGGACAAGGGGATTGGCTGCACTTACCCGAAGTATGTTTGTACCGGAAGCTGTAGCTCTACCCAAAATTCCTGTTGTTGGCGGAACAAATTAGAAGCTGAAAAGGAAATTAATCACGAGAAAAAGATGCAAGCTTCAATTTACTCCGCCCGGACAAGTTTAAAACTTTGATTGAAAGCAGCAACAATAATGACCACAGAGCCAGAAAGAATCAATGAAGACAGCTAAAATTGAATAATATGGACCAACTCTGCTTCGATTGCTTCAGAGACTGCGGTAATAGAAGGGAATGGTAAAGAACAAGCCTTGAGCGAGTCCGAGTGGTATCTCAGCAGAAAAGGTATTAATCGAAGCAGGCGACCGAATGATCTCCTTGCCCCTACTCGTATCTCCTTTCTCGGTGTCCGGAGAGCAATTGAGCACCAGAAACCAACAAACTGTAACCTCTGCAGCTGGTGGAGCTGTAACTTACTTTGACTTAGTAATCGGACCGTTGCGACTCGATACATCTGGAGAGCCTGGAGCTGTAATTGGGAGCAGGGAATTTTTGTAACCTAGCTGGCATACTAAGCTCAGGCCTCGCGCGAATCGGCCGGCCCTAAACTGCTAAGCTACCTGCTCGCTTCTTGGTCGCAATTCACCGCTCTGGCTATAAAGAATTTTCTTTTGCCTTTCTTTGTTTCCTCGGTTCGGAGTTGTCCCTTTTGGGTGGATTGGATAGCTTTGGCTGCATCTCGCTTAAAAAAAAAAAAAAAAAAAAAAAAAAAGAGATAGACGGGCTTCAACGATCGGTCACCGGCCCACCGAAGCAACATAAAAAACCCAATGATCCACAGACATCTCATCAATATCAGCCACTCGATACCTCCCCAACAAATCAGCGCCTCTGCAGCAAGCCAACCTCTATTCCACCCCTTTCAAGTACTTACAGAGCATCGTCACCTTCACCGCCACATTCCATCCCCAGAAAGACACTCCTAAGGGAGCCTCTGGTTGTTGAAGATGAAGCTGGATACTCGTGCTATCCGGTATCTGACCGCGGAGGACTGGCGGGTTTTAACAGCTGTACGTGTCTCATATCAAATTACTTCTAGTCTTCGTACTTGTTAGCATCCAAAAGAGGGCTCAAAATGTTGCAAGTTTTGTGAAACTAAATGTTTGATAACATTGTATGGAAATGGTTATAGGTCGAAATGGGGAGTAAGAACCATGAAGTCGTCCCGACGCCTTTGATATCACAAATTTCGGGTTTACGAGGTGCAAGCGGGGTGAACCGAAGCATTTCAAACCTGGCGAAAGTCGGTCTTATCGCTAAAGTTAAGAATGCAAAATGTACATTCCTGTCAATGCACCCTTGTCCTTGCAATCGTGTCGACCCCGTATGCTTCCGCGGTTGAAACCACGATGCTTAGGTTCTGACGTGGCGTAGCTGACTACGGAATGCCTGGGGTCTTCTTGGACTCGTAGACGACGGTTATAGGCTCACATATGGTGGCCTGGATTACCTGGCCTTGAACACCTTTATTAAACGAAAATCTGTTTATTCGATTGGGAATCAGGTTGGAGTTGGTAAAGAATCGGATATCTACGTGGTGGCGGATGAATCAGGGAAGCAAAGAATTCTGAAGATACACCGGTGGGTCCACGATGGATAGACATTCCTATCCTAATCACTTGCTTACTGCTGTGCAACGATACCTAAAGCAAAGCAAATTAAAAGATATGCTGATGATGCGTCAATAATCCCTCATGATTTAGATTAGGTCGTATATCATTCAGGACAGTGAAAGCAAATCGGGATTATCTACGGAACCGAAATGCTGCTAGTTGGATGTATATGTCGCGCCTCGCCGCCACGAAGGAGTTTGCATTCATGAAGGTATGCAGATTATGCAGGCGACCAGTTGCGTCTACCGAACTGAAAGGAGTTCTGTCGGCTGACCTAGGATGATTCGATCGTTCAGGTTTTGAAAGAAAATGGCTTCCCGGTTCCTACCCCTATTGATCACGCACGGCACTGTGTTCTCATGGAGCTCATAGATTCGTACCCACTTCGACAAGTCACATCTATAGCCAACCCCCCGAAGCTTTACGGTGATCTAATGGCCCTGATAGTCCGGTTCGCGTCACAAGGTCTCATCCATGGCGACTTCAACGAGTTCAACATCCTTGTTAATGAGGAAACGCAAGAGCCAGTTATCATTGACTTTCCGCAGATGGTTTCTATTGACCATCCAAACGCGGAGGAATACTTTGACAGAGATGTTCAGTGCATTAAAACGTTTTTTGAGCGAAAATTTGGATTTGTGAGCGATGAAGAAGGGCCATCCTGGAAAGATGTAAAACGAACCGGGAAACTCGATGTTGAGGTCGAGGCCAGTGGGTTTTCCAAGAAACAAGCCAAGGAATTAGACAAATACCTGAATCAAATTTCAAAGCTTGACGAACAGGAGGATGCTGGTGGAGACGTCTCCACTAATGAAGACGAAGAGGATGACGATGGCGTTGAGTTCGACGAGCCAGATAGCAATCTTAGCGAAGACAATCTTGAAATGAAAAAATGAGGCTGAGACTCCACCGGCGCCTCGTTCTGGTATTTTGGTTTGAGGCAGCCACCCTGACCCAAGCAACTGGTTCCAGCGCACCACACCAATTGCATCATATAAATCAAAGCAGAAAAAAAGGGCGACTTCCTTGATCATCAAGGACAATAGTAAGGGAGCTACTACCATGGTTCTACCTAGCATCTATGTTTGTTTTCTCTACACCCTCGGAGAAGGAATACAAACTTTCCCATGGCCCTTCCGTTGACTGTTATTATTTCTTTTATTTTTATTTTTATTTTTA
>LDUD01000053.1:26146-41597 GCA_012184295.1 Dactylella cylindrospora
CTAGAGAGTCTGAGCATGGGGTCTATGGATATTGAAATCCAGCCAATCAACCGCTCAATTAGCGAGGCTGGGGGGCGCCATGATGGTGGTGGTTGATATGGCTAGACCTTGTTGCATTAATTGCGTTGTCGTCACACCATACAAAACATCCCTACCAAAAGCAATCCATCACGATCCAGACGCATTTAGCTTCACCAAAAAGGTCCACACGCACGGCACTCGGTATCCCGGAAAACCCACAGTTCTGGGAAAAAACTCAAAAAGAGGGGTAAGTGAATTCAGGTACACGAAACACTCCTCCTTTTTTCTCTCTACCAAGGGAACTCTCAGGTATCAATTAATACCATTAATGCATGGTCATTTTAACGATATAAAGTTTTTTTTCTTGGGGGAGGAGCTTTCTTGCATGTTACCCCTTTTTCTAACCACCTTTGGGTATAATTTGGAGAGGGTCAAGTGATTCCGATCCCGTCTTCCCTTGTTCGCCCAAACGTCAGTGGGGAACTTGATATGATATCTTTCACTTTCTATTTTGTTTTTTTTTTTTTTGGGATATTGCGTTATACACTGCACAATGCACCGCGAGGCTTCAAATTTCGTTACGGCTTTTACGATTATACCGTCCTATCGTGAGCGGGACGGTTTCGAACTTCCTTCTTGTTTTTCCCTCCAGGGTTCCCGTCATGATGGTTTTGGAGGCTATCAACGTGGAGCGCTTCGGGTCATAGGACAATTTCAGAGCGGGAAGTTGTACCGCCAGGTGGCTGGATTTTCTTTCCATTTGATACGCATGGACTGCACGATCTTGATTGAAATTCACATAAAAAGTGGGGCAATGGAACGAGCTCGGGGTTAATAAAAAAAATTATTTAAAATTTCAAAAAACTTTCAGATCAGATAATACGGGAGCGAGGAGGGGTGCTTTCAAAGCAATCATTTCAGCTATGACATGAAGATTCTTACCACAGTGGAGATAAATGAAAAAAAAAAAACACTTGACAGGAATGTAAACAAAGTAAAGGTTCCGACATGGAACCCGGAGCGTATGACCAAACTTCGTGAATTCGTAAAAGAAAATGCCAATAGTTTCATAAAAAAAAATCATCTAACCCATCCCAAGAGCACCTCCTCCCTGCCGTCTTGCACCCAACTCTGGGCCCTCTGACCCCCAATCGTGAGGGCTTGAGCCTTCAATGAATCCGCAGCGGGTCGCACGATAGCCTCAAATCTACCCCGCTCGATACCTCTAGTCTCGGAATCCAACGCCTCTCCCCGGTTAAGCTCTTCAATCTCCCTGGCCTGCTGCTCTCTGAGTTTGTTGATGTCCTCAATGTTCTGCTGCTGGTTGGTAGGGTGCTGCTTGATGGCGTCCGCCTCCTGGGCGGCGTACCTGGCCTTGATTGCGAGCCTGGAAGCTACATCCTTGGTCTTTTGCAGGGCCTTCTGGGAGTCCATCGACGCTTGAATGGCGAGGGCCGCGGTAAGAATCTTGGAACGCAACCAGAGTAGCTTTCCTTCCTCGGAGAGATCGAACGGTCGGATGTCCTCGCTTTGTGGGATGTTGAATTCGATGTGGCCTCCGTCTCTAAGTCCGATGTCGATAGCTCGAACGAGCTCGCTGAGCGTGGAAGTCAATTGAGCAGACTTTGCTTTCTCGCGAGCGATGGCTTGGTCACAAATCTCAATGACAAACTTTGAGTATTTACCAACTCGCTTTTCTTCGGCTTGCTTGTTGTCGGACTGCTGCCCGGCTACGACGCTCTGATTCCAAGCTTCGATTTTCTTCGCTTCAGCAGCATCGTTGGCTTCGTAGAGAGGGACGGTCAAGCTGTACATGTACTTCATGCTACGCTCCGTCAGAAGGCTTTCCATGTTATTGTGAACCGTAGTCGAGAAGTCTTGAACCGCGGTCAAGAAGCTGAAGACCTCTAGCAGTTCAGAGGTGGTCAACGTTCCAGCGTTGTCCTTCACAAAGTCCTCCACTCCCTGCTTGACGGTATCGACGGCCTCAGCCGTCTTCATGAGCTCTCCGTAGGTTGGACCGACGACGTCGCGGTCGAAACGTTCGTAAGCATCCAGACCTTCACGCTTTCGAATCTCGCGGACGACATTCTCGGCGTCCTGCGGGTTGCGTTTACCGCGACGACGACGGACCTCGTCGATCTCGGCTTGGATCTTTCGTTCCATTTCGGTCTGGTTGTTGACGAAAGCTTGTCGGTTCTTGTCGATGAACGAGAGATTGGCGGAAGCCGAGAAGGTCTTCTGGAATGGTGCCAGCTTGGCTGCAGCGGTGACCTTTGGTGGAGGTGGAGGGTAGAGCAATGGCAGCAGCTTGGTTACGTCCACTATCGTTGCCTTTGGAGGAATTGGTGGGCCTCGAGGCGCTTGGGGAGTTTTGGATTCATCCGCATATCCGTAGACATCTTTATCACCTCGTGGCTTCGCGCTGAACTGACCAGAGGTTCTCGTGCTTCCAAAACTAAGACTGTCAAGGTCGTCGGCTAGATCCGTAGCGAACTTTGGACCCCTAAGCTTGGCCTCTGATATAATCCAATCTTTGAAAACCTTGTTTCTTCTGGTTTCTAGATCCTCAGGCTCTGGCTGGCCGAGAGTTGGAGCGGCAGTCGGAGCCAGCGATGCCTCCTTCTCCAACATGTTCATAAAGTTTGAAATCCTCTCAGCATATATATCTGAAGGAGGTAGAGTGAATGAAAGTTGTTTGGCTGGTTTTGGCGGCAGGTCAGGGCCATCCGGTGTGCTTGGAAGTTCGACTGCATAGGCTCTTCCTGAAGGCAGCGGAGGAAACGGGATTGGTTGCTGCGACTGGACTGGCTGGACCGGCTGGTTATATGGATGGTAGTTGGAATCAACATAACCAGGGCCTACGGTACCAGCTGGTTGAATTGGATATTTAATTTGAGGAGCTTGGGGATCAAGTGGAGGCCCTTGGCTCAGTCCTGTGGGCTGGACTGGAGGTGATGCGGTCGATCCGGTGCCGGTTACGCCTTGAGGTGTAAAGCTCGGACTAGTTGAAGTAGGTGCCACGGCTGCTGCAGTCGAAGCCGGCGGCCCATAGCTTGGAACATGGTGAGTAGGAATCACCGTCGTCGGCTTTGGAGGCACATAGGAAGGCTTCTGCTGAGTTGGGGGCTGCTGCTCATACGCAGTCCCCTGAGGGGTAAATGGCCCGCTTGCGACAGGAAGCTGGCCGAGAGGCTTCGAGAACGTCTGCGGATGTTCATAAATACTGGGGGTTGATGCGATTGAATCCGTCACCGAAGGGGGAACATAAGAACTTGGGGGTGCGGCTGCCGGGAAGTTTTCAGCAAGTTGGCTCGTTGGCAGCGGCGAGGGAAGCCTCTGCGTAGGTGGAGATATCGGCCTGTTGTCAGGTTGTCCCACCGGTCGTATCAATGGCGATATGACCGGAGAGGCCTGCGGCTTTGGTGGAGCTACATTCGGTACCTGAGTCGTCGTTACAGGCTTTGAAGGTTGGTAGGCCGTATACGGGCCATGTGGCTGGCTCGGGATTACTGAGTCCGTAGAATACGCTTGCTGGACTGGCGGACGGTACGCCTATATTAAAATTTAAAGACAGTTAGACTACATGCCGCGACATGGAAGGCATTCGTTTCCCAGTTCATACCTTATAGGAACTCTTATCCCCTGCTTTGGGCGAAGGAGGATTCGGCCTGGTGTTAACAGGCGACGTAGTTGGAGAAGCGGCAGCGTAGTAGGGAGTGTACGCAGCCGTACTGGACGGAGGGCTAACTGATAAACCTCCCGGCTTTGATCCAGGTAGCTGCAGAGTATCCTTCTGAAGGTTAGAATATATATCTTACGCCGTGCGACGCCCGATCATCTCGACCCTATGCACCTTGCAGATGCTTGGACAAGGCCGCTCCGAACATCGAAATGAAGGTTTTGAAAAAAATAAAATAAAATAAAATAAAGAATGCTTATCTTACAGGACCACCTCGACTAAGTGGCTCTACGTCAACATCATCCAAAGAGTTCTCTCGTGAGTATTCCGGGGAACCGGCCGTGTCCCGCCTATAATTCGGGTTGTAGTTGGACATGGCTGTACGTTGCCCCGCAGTCCACCTAAACTTGCGACAGCTAAAGAAAATATATCGTGATTGACCAAATATGCTGTAAACCGGGTGAAAATACCGGCGCAATAAGGGGAGCACAAAAAAGATAGTGTAACCAAAGTTCTAAAGGGATACAGGAAGGAAGTGAAAGAAAAAGTTAATGGATAGTTGGGGGAAGTGTCGACGTAAGTCGTCTACGGGCTGCGCGACTTTCACCTGAGAATATGAGGCGGGGAGTTCACCCTTGCAAAATTAGCCCCACCATGATGACATAGTCGTCTATACTTGGGATACACCAAGCACTGTACCACTCAACCTGTCTAGTTCTACCAGGATAGAGGGTATACTTGTAACTATTGGAAGAGCGAGTAAAGCATTATCTTATAATATTGAGAGCCGCCAATAAATTTTTCAAATAGATCATATTCCTTATAATTACTACGGACCATCTCGTGGAAATTTGAAAACAACACAGAGTTATGATCACGAGATCAAGCTTGAAGGATATGAATGATGCTAGGCTTTTCATTGGAAGAGCTACATGTACATGCCGGCACTGCGCGTATCTTTTACACAAAACTACAATCCATTATCGTCCCCGTAATCATGCTTGAACATCGAATAGCAGGTAGCATTCTTTGCTTTGTTACACAAAAAAAACCATACTTAAACCTTAATGCCAACACCACAGCCAAAGCCAAAGCCGAAGCCGAAGCCAATGCCTGAGTGTCGTACAAGCCGAGGCAATTTATTCAGCCTTTGGAAGGATATCCGGAAGAGGGCCAACCGGTGTGATGGACTGTGTCGGCAATAGGTTAGCATCTTTAAATCCCGTGTTTAATTGAGCTTTGCGGTAGGAACTTACGAATGGGTTGATCTGAGTATGACTCTTGGTGTAATGCTTCTTGATATGTTCAAAGTTGGTGGTATCCTTGAACGCCGGGATATCCCAATACAAATGCTGCATCCATTTGTGGATGGCGGGGTAACTAACCGATCCATTGTAGTCAGCAATCAAACTTCTTATTCTCGTCCCTAGGTCTACATTTATACTTACTCGTGGCGAATCATCTTGATGTTGCATTTGAAATGCTGAACATAAACTGGATCGAAGCGAATGATTGTTGGGAACAACCTGATCTCTGCCTCGGTGAGGGTATTTCCAAAAAGATATGGCCCTTCCGACTTCTTCAAGATTTCCTCAATTCGGTCAAGAGACTCAAAGAGCTTGATGACGTTCCTTTCGTAGGCTTCTTGCGTGGTCGCGAATCCAGATTTGTAGACGCCATTGTTGACAGTGTCCTATACAATCCCAAGTTAGCTCTATGATCCACGTTACTGAGTTTTATTATAGAAAGGAGATATCTCGCATACATAAACCCATTCGTTCAAATCATCAATCTGCTTTGCAAGCTCTGCCGGGTAAAATGTCAAACCCTTGTACTTATCTTCCAGCAAATCATCAAACTCGGTGTAAAGCATGCGAATAATCTCGCTGCTCTCGTTATTGACGATAACCTTCAATTTCTTATCCCACAGAACCGGGACGGTGAAGCGACCAGTATAATCCGGCTCGGTGCTAAAGTAGATTTCTCGAAGGAATTCAGCATTGTTGAGCTCATCAGGTCCGGCGTCGGGGATATTTTCGTCGGCGGTTGCGAATTTCCATCCCTCTGTTCGTCAGGTTAGCATTGGGCCGACTATATTGAGTGCTTTACCGAGCGTAACATACTTGGTCCGAGATGCCAGTGAACAACGCTCTGCGAGGTATTGGTTAGTCGTGGGTTACAGTTGGCTCTATACGGCTGTCACTAGTCTACGCACCACGGAGATAATATCCTCCAATCCTTTCAATTTGCGAGTAATCAATGTTCTTGTAGCTATCAATGCCGACTCGTCAGCGACCATTCCTCACCACGCTAGGGGAGTAGGGTTAACACGGTTACATACCCCAAGGGCAAGCATAGCTGACGTATAGATGATACCGATCCTTCTCCGGCTGAAACTTGGCATCTGGCGCCTTGGAGATGTGCTCTCTGAATGAAGACTGAACCGCAAATGATCAGCTAGGTTGAACCTCTATAACCAATTCGCGGCTAATTCGTAGCTTAGAGATCCACTTACGACTTGACGCCTGAATTCGCCGTCTTTCGAGGCCCAAGAGGTAATCTTTGTGTCGGTCTAGATGCAGCAAAAGCTTTTATTAGCCCTCAGCTCCACATTGGTGCCTTTCACAACATTCTTAAAATCTCCTCCAAGTATCATCCTCTACCAATTCGCTCTTCTTCACTCCGGGTCGCTGACTAGACCACATACCCTCCGATCTCTCATCACCGACATGAACAGCAATGCGACCACACCTGCCAACAAAGCCGAATACACAATAACTCTCGATCTAAACCCTTCCCCACCACTCATTTTTCCTTTTCCTCGTCCTCTTCCCCCCTCTCTCCCCTTCTCCCTCTGCGCTTCACTCTGTTTCAGACTCTCACTTACCGCCATATTTCTATACTCTCGCCTATTCCTTCCAAAACTTGCAAAATCGGTGTTGCGAGGGGTCTTCGAATTCGCGGTTGAGTTGCGGATAGCAAAGGGTGTTGTATTTGTAACCAATAACCTTCGAAGGCTCGATGACGTCGTCGTCGTCGTCGTCGGGCCGAGATCTAAAGACGAACGGATTGCGGGAGTAAACAGGAGAGGTTTGGGCGCTGACTTGTTTGCAATTGAGATTGCTCTAGCTATCGAGGCGGATTGCATACAGGTAAAGTACTAAAACGCTTTTCGATGCAAGATATACTATGATATTGAGGATTTTTCTAAGATCTCTGGGAAAACCCCTTCACCCCGCTTTTATATATTCTCCAAAGTCCACAAGATGGCTAGTAGCTGATTAGTAGCGCTACATGGCTCCAAGCTTCCTTTTGGAATCCAGACCGTAGTCAGCTACTCTCTGATGTATTTACAATCATGGCGCGACCGCTAAAATCTAGATCTGGTTTAGTGTCCGGAAAGTATCCAGCGGTTCTCCCAGTGCCCGGAATCTTTTTGCTTGTTGCACATTGCATTCAGCAATCTTAGTAATGCTTTGTTACGGTTACGCGAAAGTTCCCCTCCAAAAAATATATTTCCCCCACCTTCTCTTTGCATTTCGCCCGAAAAGCCAGCTAACTAGCAGCACGAAAGCGTTCAAGCTAAGCTTTTTTACATGATTAACAAAAAAGAATTGTTGGTTTAGTAATCATGCAAGCTCGAGGTTTACAATGCTTACGGACACGAACTCTCTCCTCTTTTTTTCTTCAAAAAATTAAAGAAAAGGAACGATCATCCTCGCCATAGCGAGCTAGATGGCAACCGGAATCCCAATGGAGGAAGCTGCTTTCAGTTTTGAGAGCTCTTGATGTTTGATTACAACGTCCGGCTTACTCATGCACATATCCCACACTGTATTTCCACCAATGTGCGCTTCCTAGAATTATAACGCCGCAGATATATCCTATCTACCAATATCCACACTCATAAGGACCGATATCACCACTCTCTAGTTTGGAATTTGTCGCTGCATATGTATTTTCATGTTAATGAACAACTATTTCCAGCAATTTGCTGCGTTCCATTTTCTCCAAAAAAAACCAAACACAAACTATTACCAGGTTCATGCAAAGGAAAAGGAAAAAAAAATAAAAAAATAAAAAAATAAAAAATAAAGGAGTAGAAACTTCATCGCTTCATTCCCCATGCATCCTCTATTAATCGACAGCGGGAAAAAAGAAGAAGAAGAAAAAGATAACATCTACGCTCTATTTCTTGTCTTCACACAGACGAACGGAACTTCGACATCCTCGCCTTCCCTGTCATCTGCACAGACTTCAAAAATCATATTCCGTCTCTTCGGAGGGACCGGCTTCTTGCTAACGACTTCCACCAATTCGGTCATCCTATAAGATATGTTAGAGCATGCTACAAAAGTCTAGTAATAGAAATAGTTGTAAGAGATACTTACTTGAGACCATATCTATCCCTCAGCTTGGCCGGTGGGAAGAATGATGCGTACAACAACGCGTTTCCGTGACTCAACATGGTGATTTCCAAGCCCTTCTCCTCAAAGGCTGCTAGAAGCTCTTTAAGGGTGAGGTTATAATCGAAGTCGAATCTATCCCAAAGCTTGTCCACTGTAGTATCATTGTATTTGCCCTTTGGCGAAGCGATAGGCTCAGAGAAGCCGAAGAATGGCAACGCCAGGTTGATGAATCCATTTCTGTAGTCATCAAGTTTGTCCTTTCCATCAATGAGCTTGTACAGCTCCAGGCACACCAGACCGGTGACGAGAGCAGTTGTCGTGGCAATTGCTGGAATGATCTTACCAGCGATGAGCTGTAAATATCCGTTAGTAGATGCACATATTACACCTTACGCAAATATATAGAATCATACCTTGGTCTTATGCCTATCAGCAACCGCAATTCCGTAGTTCAGAGCTCTTAGATTGGAAGCAGCAGTGATGAAAGCAATGTGGAAATTGGTGTCATCGTCCTTCTCGAACTCGGCTGGAGTCAGTCGGTATCCAGCGAGTGTAGCCGGGGCTGGCAAGCTTTCAGCAATCTTGGCGAGTTCATCCTGATCGGCAAATACAGAGTTGGCATTTGGATCTGGGTCGCTGTCGTTGGCCTGGATCTTGACACCGCTCTGAGGCTTAAAGTCCGGGATCATCATACTTTCTAGGACTTGACTATAAAGGTTGAGATCCGTGGAACCATTAAGTCCATAGTTGAAAGCGTGAAGGTTGGCAGCGGCAACAATGAAATCTTGATGCTCCCGGTTATGAAGGTCAAAGACCAACGGATCGGGGGCGCGCTTGGGTCCGGACCAGAATGGAGTACCGGTGCTAGTCGTAGAATCCTTCGGGAAAACGTGGAGCAACTGCTGAATATCGTTATTGTAGAGCTTCTCAAACTTGAGTCTTGCCCATTCAATGCATTCTTCGAATTTCAGAGGTCGGTCGTTCAGGTGATCTCGAATTGTCTCAAGGATTTCCTTCTGGTTTCCAGACTGCTTGAGGGTGCTTTCGATAAAATTCGGCTGAGAAAGATACAAATTGACACTCTGTGGTGGGTTGACGAACGAAGAGTCAAAAATTTCGCGGCCCCACGCGATAGTATGTTCAATCTTGTTTGGGAAAGATTTGACTGTACACATCGGGAAAGACTTTTCTGGTGGGTCCTGAGAAGAGGAGTAGGATTCGGACAGGTTAGGCAGAACAACCTGGGTATTGCCTTTTGTTCCCAAGGTACCGCTCTCAAGCAAGGGCTTGCGGAAGAAGACGCATCGCCGGTCAACATAGACACGGGCCTCAACGTTGTCTAGTGCGTTGGTGACGCCATCTAGAGCCTCCCAGAAGTCCTCGTCGAAAATATCTTCGGTGTCCTCGCCAACTCGGTCCCTGAGAGTCGTTATCTTACCCTCAAGATCCGGATTCATCACAGCGACCGCGGCGGCAGCGCGTTCACTCTTCAATTTGCCGACATCTGGAGCTCTAAAAAGGAACTGTCGGTTAAGGTTACTCCTTTCAATCGAATCCATATCAGTGACGGAGATGCTTCCGCCAGGTCCAGTCGCAAGACCCATCATTGCCCAGTTTTTGAGCATTTCGCAGCCGATAGCGCCAGCACCAACTAGAAATTCTTTAGTATTTGCGATCTTCTCTTGAAATTCTTTGCCGAAAACTGCAATCTGGCCATCATATCTGGAACCAATAGGGGCGCAGGATTCCTCCGTTCTTGTGGTAGAGGATGGCAAACTCTCTAGTGAATCGAAATACATATATTGGACAACTGGTGTGAATTTTCCAGACAGCGCCTTGAGGGCCTCTTGTGCCGTTAAGCCGCCAAAGAAGGCTGTCATAGGCGAAAGATAGCCTTGGGCCTGGTATGAGAGTTCGGAGAGCAGCTTCTCATCGATTTCTTCTGGGGCCCCTTCCTCGATAGTTTTGGCGATTTCTCCAGCAAGAGCGAGGATTTCTTTGGCATCTTCGGCATTCATTGGTCGAGGCAGCTTCCCATCGTGAGTCGAAGCAAACTGGGAAAGCGCCTGGAAACCAATATGGAGTTGAATCGGGCGATCCCACTTTGCGAAATCTGAGATCAAAAATTCCGGCTTCTTGAGTTGCTCGGCTAATGATTTAAAGTTGACCGTCTTTGGCATCTTGACCTGCTGGAAAAGACCACCCTTGGAGTACTTGCCCAAACCTTCTACGGAACCGATAGAAAAGGTGTATGGTCCCTTAACCTCGACCTTTCGTGGAACACCATCATTGATCTTGTCCATACCCTCGACCTCTGTGAAAGTGACGTAGTCTCCATCTTCAAGGCCGTGTCTTGTCTCATCGAGAGCGGTGACAAGACCATCATCGTCAATATCGGAAATAATACCGCTGACAGGATTTTCACCTGTGGGGTCAATAATCGAGAATCCTTCACCAAAATCGCAGAATATGTTTCCAAAAAGGCCACGAACATCCGCGCTAATAAAATAAATCTTGTTTTGATGGCAGAACTCGTTGATCTTGAGCTGGATATCTAGAGGGGTTTCGGTGAGGACGACGACTTGGTACTTTGCGAGAGAGTCGATGTTTTCTATGGGGTTTTCTGTGTGGATGCTGACAGGGACGTAGGTATTGAGTTCGGCAAGTCTTGGTTGGGTAGCTTCCGCCCGAGATTTGCCGATGTCATCTTTTCGAAGGAAGAACTGTGCTGACAGATCGGATATCTCAACAGGTGCGGGGTCGTAAACTGAAATCGCCTTGACACCAGCCAAGGCAATATTTTTGGCTGCGAAGCTGTATCAGTATATGAAAATTACCATGGAACGTGCAAGTCACCACAATTATCGGGGAAACGTACCAATTTCGACACCAAGACCCTTCATGCCCACAACTAGGACATTAGAGTTGGCCATCCGACGCATAGCTTCATGTCCGAGGACATATCTAAACATATCCCACCACCCGTTAGCCTCTCAAACCCCATGCCTCGGTGATTAAGCGAATCGTACAGTTGTCGAGAGTATAAACCCTCATCGATATTCTGATCGTCGGCTTTCTTGTCCTAGATTGCGGGGCAACGCAAAACACGTCAGTCATTTGTGAAAGCTTCAAACAGCGGAAAGAAGGAAGGTGGAGGCTCACTGCCATGGCTATAACTTTCTTCGGACGGGAGCTCGAAGGACTCGAAGGAGCAGAAGGGACCTCTGCTTTACGTTTGGACGACAGTTTGAAGATTTGTGGAAGGTTTAAGGTGGGATGTTGGGGAGAGGGTAGCTAGAAAGGATTCTTAGTTAGTGAACCGGGACTCCCTTAGCTTTCGGCCAGAGCACCTGGGAGAAAGGCGGCTCTTTCTAGGGCTATATAGTACCTGAATAAAGGATTTATGTTTGCGAGTTAAAGGTGTGGAGGAATGATGAAGGCTGGTGTTTTTAGAGATTGAAGGAGGTGGGATGGAGTGGGATTTTGGAGGGGAAGTAGCTGGTGGTGGTGGTGGAAGATAATGGTAACGTGTAAGGTGGGCTGGTTGTTGTTGGTGGTGGGTGTTGCCCAGGTTATGTGATCATAGCACAAGGGCATGCACAAGGCTGCTGAAGTTAGTCACTGCAATTAGGATCAGGCCGGCCGCCTCACCAGGTTCAACACCGTATGAGCAAGAAGAAAAGACGGGAGGTAGTATATGTGGAAACGGTATTTATAATACAGGTGGCGCTAGTATCCGAATCCTTAAGGTGAAAAGGCTGGGAGCATAAACCATATCTGAGAACTCTAAGCTCTTGAGGCTACAATGTGGGGTTATTGCAATTATTAAGGCATGGGTACTTCTCGAAGCATGGCATAGCATGGCACCACCAGACGCTCCCAGCACGAGGAACCACTACTCGAACCTCTATGAGAGCCTCGCTCTTGTATCTCTTAGCAATCTCATGTCAATAGACTCGAACTCCCCAGCCTTCTTCGGGTTCGATCGCATCATAGCAGCGTGTCGTTATAATTAGGTTGCTATTTTTGTAATAATACAATCTAGAGAATCGAGTCGAAAGGATATAGCAAGGCAGATCCTAAAACGTCAAAGCTTAAACGACAGGGTAAATATGCGACAAAGGTTCACCATAATTCTGAAAGGTGTAGCCTAGGTGTGCAGGGCGGATGCATCGAAGGGAAAAAGATATCCATGCCTGCCCGGACAAAAGGGATGTCAAAACGGAAGTATTGAACGGAGTCACAAAAAGGAACCAAGCTGGAAGATGAGAAAAAATGTATCAAAGACTTTGATTTTGTGAATTTTTTTAGTCAAGGCCAACATTTGAGATGATGGAGAAACGGTCAGATATGGAGAGAGAAATTTGAAGAGGATAAGAGAAGCTTTGTTTGCAATAGAAGATAAATAGTAGAGAGATATCACGTTGATGTAGTATGCTGATTGACAAAGCACAAAGGAAAATGATAGCGGAAAGTATGATAAGTAGACAGATGACCTTGAAGTAATCTATGCAGAAAAGAAAAGAGAAAGTCCCGCTAAGTCAACCCGATGAAAAAAGGGAAATAAAGAAACCTGGCTTGGTGAACTCGAGGAAACAAAAAATAGTCAAAAAAAATAACATGTTTAAACGCTGGCACTTGGGGTACACCAAATGAACATCCTACAGATAACGAGGGAATGGCAAGGGATTTATAACTTGGTATTGGAAACAGCCATCGTCACAGTCGTAATGTCGGGTCATAGGATTGTCGTAATTGAAAGGAGCGGAGGCGGTGAGGTGGATGGTGCTGTATGAACTGATGAAGTTATCGTACGGCCGAGGTACATGTATGACAACTAGTCAGATTCGTCTTCGTCGTCATTCTCGCTATCGGAATCTTCATCCGTATTCATCGACCAGCCACTTTTTTTAAACTCTTCGATATCTTTTATCGAACTCTTGAGTTCCGTCTTCAGTCCCTCGATCTCCCTGAGATCCGGTTTTCCCTTTAGGAAAAGGAAACTAGAGAGTTCAACAGTCTTGAGCGATTTTTGAAGGAGGTTGTCGAGAGCATCTAATAGGTTCCCACAAGTTGGATCCTTCGCAAACATGACTATCCTCCTTTCTCTCTTCATCGACTGTATCTGTTGCGACATCTCAAATACCATGTCGTAGAAAGCCTTCTGTGCGACACCGTCGTACCAAATTGGATTCCTAGCTTTCTTCTCCATCAGGCTGTCCAGGATGGTCTTTGACGATAATCTACGCTTCTTAGTCGACGATGTGGACACCGATTCCGATTTGACGCTAAGGGTACCCTCGGATTGAGTTACCGTTAGAGAGGTTTCCGAAGGAGCGGTCAATGGTTCTAGGCCGGGGGTAACGACCGTGGGTACGGGTTCTTTTATCGAAGGTATTTCGCTTGGGGTAACAACAGGTGGAGTCACCAATGTTGGGGGTGTAGGCGGAATGCTAGCGATTGAAGTGTGAGTGGTAAACGGTGGTCGGAAGAATCCTGGCTTCGAATCATCCTTGGCTGGGGCGTCAGCTATCGGGGGGAGTGGCTCCTTCGTCGGCTCTCGAGTGCTGGCTGCGTTCTGTGGCGATTTGATCTCCATGTCTTCGAACTTTATGGCTGGAGGCGAAATGGGTGGTCTCGATATCGGTTGTCGTTGGATTGGTACTGATGGTTCGATTTGATCTAGCTTTGGCATGTTCGTGGGGGTGCTCGGTCGTATTCTGTCGTTCGAGCCAACGGATTTTCCAGATTCGGCATCGGCTTGGCTTTCCGTCACGACAGGAGCGTCCTTCATCACGACGTCTTCAGCTTGTTTCTTTCTTGCAGCAACGACTTTGTGAAGTGGCATTTTATGTACCCTTTCATCACTTGACGCTGGATCCTCAGCTTTCAGTTTCTTCTGTTGTTTCACTGCGTTCTCCGTCAACTGTTCCAGGCTATCTAGCCACTTCTGGGTCGTCGCTGAGAGCTTGTCGAGAGCCAAAAGGTAGGTTGCCTGACTCGAACCTCCACCACTAAACCTGGCGGCGACAGCGGCTGCAGCACTAGGCATTTTCGGGCCTACGCTCACCCCTGCACCCTCAAACTTAGCCCTCATAGCGGCTGCACGGGCGGCCGCACTCATTGGCCTAGGATACGGCAGCGAGTCCATGTTTCGTGTGAATGGAAAGCGCACCAGATCGAATCCTGGAGGTGTTACCGATAGCCAATCGCAGGAACGTTATCCAGATACGATGAAACTCTAGGAAAGGTCGCACTAGTATAGAAAATTAAACTATTCGAGGACCAGTTGTCGTCAGGCCAGACAAGTATAAATTCTGCTGTTGTTTCGCTTGTTTGCTTGCGATCCTCTTTGCCCACAATGTTGTCCGCGAGCGTCTGTTGGTTGGTTTCCCAGATGTCTGTTTCGGAACAAGTGTTGACCAAGCAGTTGCAAACAATGACAAGAGCGATGCAATCGAGGAAAACGCAGCTCGCTACCTGAAAACAACGATTAACTTGAACGAGAAACGAACAATATATATACCGTTATAGATGAGAATGGGAGGAACAAAAATGCTCTTCTCAAGGTAGATTGATAAAATAGGTGTAAATAATGAGAGATGAAGATGGAGAGGGGAGGGAGAGAAGCAACCGGAGTTGATCGTGGGAAGGTAGCAAGAGGTTAAAAGGGTCGAGATGTTGCTTCTGCTAGTGCTGCTGTGAGGGATAAAGGAACGAGTCGGCGAACCCAGCAAGGTACCCCCCAAAGTGGTATTTGCTACAAATGGGTTGTGAGAATAATGATCGACAGAGCACGGGGTTCCGATTCCTCCAATACCAACAGGCGAGTTTTTTTATTCTTTTAATTACTCCTACTTGGATTCCAATAGCCAAAGGAAGCAAGTAGGTAGACGTTTGATATTGGGGAAAATGTAGAGAGATGAAAAGAGGGAACAGAAAGAGGTTAAAGGGCTCTTCTGCTGCTGTGAGAGGATAAACAAGATGTGATGGGGGGGGGAGTGGATGGAAAATTAAATCGGGAAGGCAGACTAAAAAAGAAAAGAAGAGAGGACAGACTCTCTAAACGGGGCCCTTGTTCAGACCAAAGGACCAGATGTGGGAACGAGTTCTGACTGGCTGGATATTGTGCGGAAAAGCAGATGGACAGGCCTGAGAAGGGAAGAGGGAAAATAGAAAAGGAAAATACGGGGGGGAAGAGGAAGAAACAGCCAGGCGGAAGGTGGTGGTAAGTAAGTAAGTAGTATGGAGCAGCCGATGGATGGGTATGAATGGGGACGTATTGGGGGGAGGGATGTGGATATGGTGGGTAAGTGTGGATGGTATCCACTGCCACGAG